>JAJJWW010000076.1:0-14283 GCA_023531295.1 Papaver armeniacum
AGGTAGAAAGATGTATTTGATTTAGAAAAGTTCTGGAACAAACGGAACAAGAGTGTGCATATAAAGCGCGGGTTACTGAAAGAAAGATACGGGACTAACCAATAGAACACAACGGATGTCACACTATGAAAAGAGAAAACTAACCAATAAGGACAGTCCTAGGTGTAATAGTGCGGATAAGCAAATTAACCACTATTACCCCCTCAGGCCCGAAGCCCCATTTGAGATGTGAAGGAATTTCAGAACATTAGAAACATGTTCTTTAGGAGAGCAAATCTAGGACAAGCAATCCCTTTGTGAAGATATACGCAATTTGCTCTATAGTGGAAATGTAAGATACCTTCAAAGTTTTGGCTTGCACTAGTTCTCGACAAAGTGAAAGTCTAAGGCCATGTGCTTCATTTTACTATGGAGAGGCGGATTGCGACTAATGACAATGAGCTGATGTTATCTGGGATAAATTGGGAGGTACAACAAGAAATATATGTAAGTCACCTTAACAGGCGACATATCCATACCAATTACGGCTTGACTGAGCTAGTGCCATGTTAAAACCGTTGAAGATCTTGCAAGCGTAGCTTGTTTCTTTGAAGACCCGGAGATGGGATTGTTGCCAAAGAAAAGGTGAAGCAGCAGTAGACAACCATCATCAATAGAACCACGACCATAAAGGCATCACTAAATCCAGTAGTACTGCGGTCCCTTGTAAAGAATAAGCCATGGTCCAAAGTACCCTTTACAAACCTTAGAATTCTCTTTTACATTGCCCAATCATATGAGTGGAGGTTGGTGATGCATATATTGTGAGACTTGGTTATTTGCAAAGCACAATTCGGAGTCTAGTCCATGTTAGGTATTGAAGAGCACCAACCAATGATCTATATTACGTAGGGTTAACCAAAATATCACCATCATGGGCACTTAATTTTTGAGTGGATGGGCAGTGTGGATTGAGACCTTGGCACTAACCATGTTGAACTTATGTAGAAGATCTATGGCATACTTGGTTTGGCTAAGAAACAGACCAGAATGATTCCTATGTACCTCAAGACCCAAGAAAAAATGTAAATCACCCAAATCTTTGATGGGAAGCTGTTTCTTGGTGATGTAATGTGAGAGTTGCACAACTTGGAGCACAGTTCAGTGACAAGAATGTCATCACATAAATGAGAATCACGGTGATTACCTTGCAGGATATATGAACAAACATGGAAGTGTCTGTGAGATGATGCTTTGAAGCCAAGAGCTAATAGTGCGACTTGTAGTTTGTCATACGGGCTCTAGGCGCTGTTTAAGGCCATAAATGGTTTGTGTAACTGCAAACATAGTGGATGGTCCTTGTCCACAAAACCGGTGGTTGTTGCATAAATACCTCTTCATGAAGGTCACCATGCAAAAAGCATTCGACATCTAGTAGGTAATCTTCCGGTTGAAGTGGCTGCTAATGCAAGAAGTAATCGATTGTGGTAGGTTTTGCCACGAGGACTAAATGTCTCATTGTAGTCCGAGACCCTCTTGTTGGTGAAATCCCTTAGCCTGATGCGGTTTAAGCTTTCTCAATGGTACCATCTGCTCTTTGTTTCTCTGAACACCCATTTGCATCCAACAACATTACAGTTTGGGAGATGGAGCTTCTAGTGTCCAAGTACACAGACATCTTTAAGTCTTGTGTGTTCGATTACCAATGATTTTCTCCATTTTGGGTCTTTGTTGGCTTGAGTAAAGCAAGTAGTGTGAGTGGTAAGTGTTTGTGTAGAATGGCGGAGTGAGATAGGATGATTAGTTGCTAAGAACATTTTTGGTTTGAAGATTCTGATTTACCCCTAGTTAGCATTTTGTGATCATTAACAATAGGAGGAGGTAAGCGAGGTGCTGGAGATAGTAGTTGTAGGAGCACTGAGGGTGGGAAGGAAGGGGAATTAGTGGATATATCATGAGAGTGTTCAGAGTTAAAAGTGTCTTGAGTAAGATTACGGTAAGTGGGTGTGGAACTAGTGACAAGAGTAGAATAAGGAAAGATATGTTCATTGAAAACTACATGTCTAGAAATATAAACTCTCCACTGAGAAATTGGTTCTAGACATGAAACCTTTTTGCTTGTCACTATAACAAGAAATACACAATGAAGGCTTCTTGGAGCTAGTTTGTTTGGGTGTATATGGTTTTAACCAAGGAAAGCATGAGCACCCAAAGCACTTGAGATTTTCATAGTTGGGCTTTTTGTGAAATAGTTTTTCAAAAGGAGATTGAAAAGTAATAGACTTTGTAGGTAATCTATTTATAATGAAATTGGCAGTGAGAAAGGCATCAACCCAAAAGGACTCAGGAAGATGTGCTTGAATTAGAAAAGTTCTACCAATATCTAGCGAGATGTCTATGTTTGGACGCAACTCCATTTTGTTCGAAGTGTGGGGACATGTAATCTCATGCTTAATGCCATGAAGAGCGTTAATGAAACTAGCAAGTTCGAAATTGATAAACTCCCCACCCCCATCAGACACGATGGTGCTAATATTTAGAGATAAAAAGATTTTCAATTTGAGCTTTAAAAGTAGAATACGAGACTTAAAATCGAGACTTAGCATATAATGGAAAAAGCCAGCAGAATTTAGTGAAATCATCTATAATGTTGACATAATATAAATAACCACTATTAGATAAAACTGGAGAGGGACCCCAAAGATCCATATGCAAGAGTTCTAAGGGTCTAGTAGTAATACTAGAGGAAAGAGTAAATGGTTGTTTATGGATCTACCCAATTGACAAGTCTCACAAAATATAGGTTGTTTTATTACGGACTTATTATCTAAAGAATTACACACTCTACGAAGTGTTTGAAATGAAGAATGTGCAAGTCTCTTGTGCCGGATATCCGAGGAGACAGACTTGATATGAAAGGCCTTATTGTCTTTAAGAGTAGTGGAGAAATGAATTGGATACGATCCATTGTGAGGGGCCTCAGCGAGAATCTTCCCACTTGTGAAGATCCTGCCCACGAGAATAACTTAATGAGATGAAAAGGTTATAGTGCGGTGATTATCGTGGTGAATCTATGAACAGACGAGAAGCTTAGAGGAAGCATAGGAACATGGAGGATATTACGGAGGAGAATTTTGATGGAGTTTAAAGCAGAGTTACCAATGGAGAGATAGGCATACCTTCACCACTTGCATTTTGTATGTAGTCATAGCCATCATAAAGTATAATCCTCAAAAGGTGCATTAGTTGGTGAGATATGTTGATTTGCTGCCTTCGACCAAACCATGGGTTTTCTCCAAAAATACTAGCGGCTGACTAACATAGCATGTAGGTTCTGTGGTGGCTGCCTCCCTTGATAAGCAAAGTTCGGACGATTTATGTGCACTCATTTGTTGATGATCTTTGCCAAGACATATTTGACATGGAATGGTATCACCCGGAAGATAGTAGATGGTGGGGGTCTTGAGTGAAAGCACAGGGAGGTCTCACGAAAGTAAGTGGGTGGAGGAGGTCTTTGAATGAAATACACCGATTGGTCTCGAAAATGAGATGTATAGCTACCAGAAGTATAGCCACCTCTAAGCTGTGAAGAATATGGTCTTTTGCCTCTATAATTAGGACTATGACCTCCTCTATGCATTGGTGATGGAAAACGGTTGTTGTGACCAGAAAAAGGTGGTCTATATGGAGTTAAGAAAGCTTTATTTTGAGTTAAGAAGAATAGACTTAGATCTAGCATTTAGTACAATTTCTTCACTTAACAACAAATTGTGCAATTCTAACACTGGTGACGGGGGGATTACTTAATGCGAATGGAAGTTGCAAACGAATCATATGCAGAGAGGTTAGACCATTGAGTTGTAACAACACATTCACTATCGATTCAACGGAACCAGAAAGCTGACTCAATCAAAGTCCCATGATTTTTCTAATTGAGTTCAAATAAGTTGTGATAGAGTCATTACCAAGGCAAGTGAGCGAAGTTTGGTTCTCAATTGAATGATGTGTATCGAAGCACGAGAGAACCGAGCATCAATATTGCGCCAAAGTTCTTGTGCAGCGCGTGGCTCCAACCGGATAAGGAACCACCGAATCGGAAAAGGTGGAATTAAGAAGAAGTATAATAGTTGAATCTTCATCCCTTGATTGATAGGCCGGATTTACAACGTTGTTGGTTTCATTAGGTCTTGAAGTATATTTGTGGAGACGAGACATGTAGATCCATCCCAAATAACCAAGAATTAAATTTGTTGAATAAAGCTAAAATTAAAGATCGGCGGTGAGGTAGTTATCTTGATGTAAGTTTCAATTGAATAATACCAATCAATTGATTTAAAGGAAGTTTTGAAAAAGAGGTTGAAGTAACCATTGTAAGATGAAAAAAGGTTTCTCAGATGTAGATTGAATCACAGAAAGTAAACGAAGAAAAATGAACAAAGAATTTTGAAAGAAGATAAGTGATTCAATGATAAAAAAGAAAAGAAAAATAGATGGATCTGAGAAATTATGTTGGAAAAATCTCCATTGATGGAGTAGGTGAAAAACTTGGATCGAGTTTTGACCTCTGATACCAAGGTAGAAGATGTATTTGATTTAGAAAAGTTACAGACAAGCAGACAAGAGTGCCTGCATATAAAGCAGTTGCACAACAGAAAGATACAGGACTAACCAATAGAGACACACAACGAGATGTCACACTATGAAAGAGAGAAAACTAACCAATAAGGACAGTCCTAGGTGTAATAGTGCAGATAAGCAAATTAACCAACCACTATTATTTTTCCAACCATGAGCGAGAAGCTATTTCAAATTTGTGATCACCTTCTGCAAGCAAACAACAAATATATTTATATCTTCCATAACTTCCCAGGAATTTAACTAAAAAGAGCGTAAATATTTCGATATTACCTTTCATACTTGTGTTATTGCAGTTGGGTTGACTGGTAACAGCAAAACTGAACTTCACATGCACTGATTTTTCCAAATCAACAGGGCATAGGTACAATGATAAGTGATCATACACTTTCCGGTATCCCTTTGGATAAATTTGTGCTCTCCTAAACGTGAAAACCGAGAGGATTAATCAAAAGTCGACATAATCAAGAAACAAATGAATTCATATAAACAAGAAACAGCAGTGACAAGTAAAGTAATTTGCCATACCATTTGGAAGCACCAACAGAGAAAACATCAGAGTAAACTCCTTCATGAGCATTCAATTTTGTGAAGTTATCTATCTTCCAAATGAATTTAGTAGATGAAGAAAGCTCTAGTATTTCAGTTGCCATACTTGTGGAAACAAGCAAAAACACTAACAAAGGAAGGAAGAAGGTATGCCATATTTCTGTGAAGAAGCATGCAAAAATTATAACGTAGGCTAGGCGTATTTATAAGCTGTCGATATGCTATATATACCCTCTAGTTTTGATAGCCAGGAAACTAGAGAGACCAACTCTTGAAGAATTTTGATTGTTAAAATTCTCTCTCGGGATCACATTAATACTGAACACATTCTACGAGACTTCTGCATCAAATATTGACTAGTTGAAAGGTGAATCATGTACAAGGATAATGCCATATGTAAACCATTTCTTTTGTTTGACTATAGCTTCAAAAAAAAAAAAAAAAAAAAAGCAAAAGAGTACGTTTGCTTTCAAAAAAACAAAAGAAAACGTTTCATTTCTAGAACCATGTGGTAACAAAGGATACAGCTAGGTACAAGATTCTGAAAACATGTACCACCCTCGGGATATGTGCTACACCATCTGACTTGCGTTCACCACTATGGTTCACGAGGACCACCGCACAGACGCACGCCTCCTCAAATTATCATTATTGTATTACTAGATTTTCAATTTAAAGAACCATAAAATTCTGGATTGCACTGTAATTTTGAGTCAATGTCAAACTTCCACCCAAAATATAAGCCGCATAGCAAAGTGTCACTGTATTTTTCAGTGTCTAACAGGGGAAACAAAAAATTACTCCCAACGCAAATGCGCATAGTCATATACTCCCTCCGTCCCCGATATATAGGCGGAGAAGGAGCATTCTCTTAGAATAAGAAAAAATTTAGTTTTCATAAATTTTACTCTACTTTCTTAATTTACCCTTTTCTTTTCCCAATACAAATCTTATATATTAATATAAATCTATAAATTTCTTTCTCACACTTAACTAGATTGTATGATAACCATGCATCATGAATATGGGCATATGAGAAAAAAACATCATTGAAATTGGAACTCCACCTATCTAATGGGACTACAAAATTTACAAACTCCGCCTTTATAATAGGGACGGAGGGAGTATAATATTTTTCTAGACCTCAAGATGTCATCCAAAACACATAAACAAGTGAGACACATGGACCATGCAAATTCGTACAACATAAAATTAGATGCATAAAATATGATGATTTTTTTTTCTTTTGTGAATAAAGATTATATTAGATAAACAACTGGCTAAAATTGGCAAGTCAAAATGGAGAGAGAAGGAGCGCATAATGCGCTGCATCTGGAGAGAAAGATTTTTTTCGTTTCCATCGAAACTTTAGGAAATACTAGAGGAGTTAAGCTGGAGGAAAGGAAGAGAAGAGGCTTTTGTTCATGGATTCACTTTTCGATGGAATCAACATTACGGTTGGTAGATTGTATGATGGAGGCGATGGACTTGAGAGGTGAAAAGAAAAAGATGGCCGAGAAGGGAAGGAGAAATTTGCTTATCTTTGTGAGGTTAAAGAGAATGATCTTTGGGAGATATCTAAGAATATCAAGATTTCGAAGGGGAGATTCGATAGATAGATCTTTATGCTTTTTGTGCCTTGTGGAGAAGGAAGCTATTATTGGTGAGTTCTTTGGAAAGAAATACAAAGGGTTCTCTGGTTTAACAACGTGGTTAGGAGGTTGCCTCAAACACCACCTTTCAGTGCTGATTTTCAACATGCTCTACCAAGTAAAGCAATCACAAGCACTACATGCGGAGGGGTGATCGGAGTTCATGGCTTGATCGGATGGCAAAAGTTGCACGAGGAGGTTCTCAAGCAGATGGGTGGGATTCCTTTTTAGACTTGGAAATTATTGATAGCAATGTCTGCTTATATTGATATTATCGGGATTCTTTGGTTAGATCTTTAGAGACCAAAAAGTTAATTGTTGATGATGTAGTGATTCTGCATTGTCACAATACGGGGCAACTAGGGAGGAGTCAAAGGCAAGAAGGATAAGGTGCGATCGGAGCGAGGCTTTAATTCCAATCGATTCGATGAATTGCTATCAAAAATGGTTAAAAATTAGAGGTATTCCTCATCATTTTTTGGAGTTACAAGTTGTTCAGATCCATAGGAGAATCTTTGGGAGGATTAATGGGAATAGAGAGGCAACTAATTGAAAAGGAAAGTTTAAATTTTTTGAATTTGATGAGGAGAATTTTCGATAATTCTGCGATTCTTGTGGTGGAAGACGGAGACCAAAAGTGGGTGTTTCAATTGAGTGGGATTACAAATTTGATCCTAAAAAAAAGGCGTATTTGGGGAGTTTGTGGCCCAGTTAATGACTTTGAGAATAAGCAAAATATCTTAAATTCGAATATAACGGATCCTACAATTTTCGGAGCTAAATCAGTCCGTGTGGAGGAATCGGTGGTTCTTGAAGGCGTGGTAAAACGTGTGTGGCACCAACACCGCAGGGACAAAACTCAAGCTCGACAAAAAGATGACCACGAGGTTGGTCATTATTCATCTCAAGGGTTGAATAACTCCGGAAGGAGGGAATGTTTTACAACCTTTGGAGATTGATGTCTCTAATGACGTGAGTTTTGGAGGCATTCCACACTCTGTCAATAAGTTTCACAGTCTTGAGGATGGTGTGCCTAATTCTGCAAGATTGGAAGTTATAGATAGTGTGCTGGCTGCGGAGGCAAATGGGTCACATACTATGCTTGGAGGTGATGTTGTGGCCAAGCATTCTGTAACTAATTTAATTCCTCCTTTTCAGGCAGATTGCTCTCTTGGCTTGAATGCAAACAGAAGGTTTAGTTCCTCAGGTGCCACAGCGACCTTCAGAAGTTGTTTTGCATGATAGCACGATTAATTTGAATGTTGCTCAAAGTCTACAAACAATTGCAACTCATAATTTATTCAATGTAATTGAGGACAAGATTGTCATCAATCTGGATGAGTTATAGAGTGCAAATATAGATTCAAACGAAGTTATTTTTTCGACTTTTAAAATGGTGGTGGAGCTGTGTTGTAGACTTGGTGGTATTCTGAAGAAAGATGAACATCATGCCAAAGACATTATTGATGAAATTTTGTTCAAATATAGGGACGGTACAAAGCAATTCTTGATGGAAGGAAAGTACAAGATAGTTATGACTCATGAGGATGCGGTGGCTCTTTGGAGGCTGAGAATGAACAGGATGAAGTCAGTTCAAGGGAATTATTGATTACTAATGGGGTCTAAAATTATTGACTGGAACATAAGGGGTCTTAATGCTTATGATAAGCAAATAGCGGTGAGGGATATGATCGCGATGCATAAATGTTTGGCTTGTACACTACAGAAACTAAGATACCTAGTTTTTCAAGTTATTTTATAAGGCGATTTGTGGTTTGATTCGGAGTTTGGGTGGGAGTTTTTACCATCACAAGGAGTTGCTGGCAATGATGGAGGGTTATTAACAATATGGGATGTACGTATTGGAAATTCTAGATAAAAGAATGGGTTTTAACTCGATTTCTTGTCTATTTAGTTTATGAGCAATGGTTTTAAATTCGTCCTCACCAATGCGTATTCTCCTTGTGATTATAATTTGAGAGAAGAATTAAGGCGTGATGTTCTTTGAAATAAGAGATTGGTCTGCGAGGCGTGGTGTTTTGTGGGTGATTTAAATGCGAGTCGAAGTGATAATGAGAGGAATAAAATTGGTGGAGATGCAAGGAATATGGAGTTCCTTAATAGTTTTATTACGGGAAGGAGTTAGTTGATCTACCCCTAAGTGGAGGTGCATATACATGGAGTAATAAACATTCGATCCATTGCTGTGTAGACTAGACAGATTCCTAGTGTGCACGGCATTTGATGCTAAATTTCCTCAAGGCTACTCAAATGGCTCTTGTAAGAACTATTTGAGATCACAATGCATTCGTCGAGTTGAATTCAGTTTTAGAGTTAACTCTTCTTTTAAGATTGAAAACCATTGGCTTCAACATCCGGATTTCGTTAAGTTGGTGGAACAGTGGTGGTAGGCAATGCACTTTGTTGGATCTCCAGGATATGTTTTGTTTAGAAAACTGCAGAACTTGAAGTTTTTTATTAAAAGTTGGAGTAAAGCAGTGTTTGGCAACGTTAAGAAGGAGGAGGAAGATTTAATGGAACAGATTAAGACACTGAATTTTGAAGAGGCTACGAGCGTTATCTTTGAATCAGTTAATGAAAGAGCTAAATTGTTAGCTAAACTTAATAAGGTTAAGGTAACTGTGAGCTAAGAATGGCTTTTCAAAGAGCCAAGGTTAGGGGATTTAGAGATGGAGATAAGAACACTCGTTACTTCCATAGGATTGCGAATGCTAAAAGAAGAAGAAATTGTATAACGAAGCTGGAAATTGATGGAGTTGACATCTTTAATCAAGAGGTTATCAAGGGTGAGATTAAACAGTACTATACTACTCTTTCAAAGCTTCTTCTTCTACGATGAATCCTTCTTTTGATAGAATGCAGTTTAAAAGGCTGGATCAAACGCAACAAGATTGGCTGGAGAGACCTTTTGATGAAACGGAGGTGGAGGTTGTTATCAAAAAGTGTGGAACAAATAAGGCACCAGGGCACGATGGATACAACATTGAGTTTTATAGGGCTTGTTGGAGTTTTATGAAGGAAGATATTATGGCGTGGTGAATGAATTCCATGTGAAAGGTAAGCTTGATTTGGAGACTCAACATGTCATTCATTAAGCTTATACCTAAAAAAGAGGATTCGGCTACGGTTTTAAGGATTTTAGGCCTTTGAGCCTTATTAGCAGTTTTTATAAGATTATATCAAAACTACTAGCCGAAAGAATTAAGATGGTAATGCCTTGTCTCATCTCAAGTGCACAAGGTGCGTTTATTAAAAATAAGCAAATTTTAGATGGCATCCTAATAGCTAATGAATGCATTGATAGCAGAATAAGACAGAAGATTCCTGGTTTATTATGTAAGATCGATATGGAGAAGGCTTTTGACAATGTCAATTGGCCTTCTCTATTTACTATCTTGAGGAAGAATGGGTTTGGTGAAAGGTGGATTGATTGGATTAAATGGTGTGTTACTGGTGCACAGTTTTCGATTTTGGTGAATGGTGAAGCGACTCAGAGGATTAAGCCTTCTAAAGGGATTAGACAGGGTGATCCACTATCACCCTTTCTTTTCTTGTTAGTAGTGGAGGTGCTTTCTTTGCTTCTTGCGATGCGGTAATTGATGGGAGGATGACTGGTTTTCAAGTTTGTGAGGGTGGGCGTGGTGTCTCATCTTCGGTTCGCGGACGATACAATTATTTTTCTTGATGCGTCTAAGTTGGAGGTAAGGAGACTTTTAATTATTTTGTTAATGTTTGAAGTTTTGATTGGTTTTGAAGTGAATCTAGACAAGAGCTCGATGACAAGTATTGGAGCGGATGATTTGATTCATGATTTGGCTATGGGGCGGGTTGTAAGGTTGATCCTTTGCCGATTACTTACTTGGGTCTTCCAATTGGAGCTAGTAAAAGGAGTGCAGAAATTTGGGAGGTAATAATTGAAAGAATGAAGAAAAAACTAGCACCATGGAAGAGGAAATTCTTGAATAAAGCAGGTAGGGTTACTTTAATAAAAAGCTCACTTGAAAGTATAGTTGTTTATTTCTTATCACTTTACTACATACTGCGTCAACGGTGGAAAAGAAGTTAACAACAATAATGAGGAAGTTTTTATGGGGAGAGGATGATGTTAGGAGGAAGATGACATGGGTATCTTGGAAGAAATCTGCAAAACCAAAAAGAAAAGGAGGACTAGGGATAAGGAGTTTAAGGATTATAAATAGATCTTTACTGGCGAAATGGTTTGGCAGATATGCGAAGGAAAAATCAACGTTGTGGAGGAAGATAGTGTGTGAAAAAACTAGAGCAGATGAAACTCATTTGGTCGTTACAAGTTAAGGAAACAAGTGGGAGGAGTATGTGGTTTGAAATTCTAAAGGCTAACGATGACTTTTATGATTCTGTTTCCATCCGGGTGAAGAATGGAACAAGTATTCGCTTTTGGCTTGATTGCTGGCTAGAAAGAAGGCCTTTGAGAAATAAATATCCGAGACTTTATAAGCTCGGAGATTTAAGTCGTGGATCAAGATTGCGAGCATGAAGGATGTGACTTGGAAGTTTGATTTCTCAAGAGTTCTCAACCGAGCGAAGAAAGCATTGACTTGCTAGAGATTAAGCATGACCTGAGAAACGTGCATCCGGGCGCAGAAGAGGACGAAATAGTGGGGGAACGGACTGCCAAAGGTATCTATATGCACATTACCAATGTTGATGCGGACTGGGAGTATTACAGGGTTGTTCGGAGTAAGTATGTTCCTCCAAAAGTTTTGTTCATCATACGGGCTTCTATGCACGACTCGATTCCAACGAGAAGCATGTTGCGGGCGAGGAGGGTGGAGGTGAGTTCAAATTTATGTCTTCTTTGTAATCTTCGAAGTGGAGACACAAGATCATCTCTTCATTGATTGCAATTTGGGTTAAGTATGGGATTTTTTCATCAATTCGTTGAGAGTTCAAATTGGTAAGGCCAAGAGATTTTAAGAGCATGATGATGAGGTGGAGAGTTGAAAAGGTTTCTCCTAGAATCAAATTAGTCGGCATTTACTTCCATATGCAAAATTTGGGAATTATGGTTGGAAAGAAATAGGAGAAACCATGGAGGAAGGCGAAACACAAAGATGAAGCTGGTGTATGCAATTAAGATGGACATTTGCTTGTGGAGTTCTCCTACGGATATTTTCAAGGACTTTCGATGAATCAAATTATTCATCAATGGGATCAAATTCGCATATGTAATTTGAGGTTTTTTTGTTTTTCTTTTGGGAAGAGATTTCTTAATTTCTTTTGTACATAACCCTGTATATAACTTTTCTTTTTAATATATCCTTTTTTCCTCAAAAAATAAATAAATTGGCAAGTCCATCTAGAGTTGCTTTAGAAAGAGAAATGTCTCCCATGGTTGTCCTTTACATTTTGTCAAAAGCTAAAACATATGGTTCCACCTATTTGCCACCCACACTTTTCCTATTTGCCACCTTCATCAAAATTTCTAAAATAATTCTACTTTTCTCTATTTCTACCTACAAAAGTCAAATTAAATTTGACTTAACTCTAACTCGTTGTTTTCCTTAAAACCCATTAATAGAAATAGTGATCATATTGCTGCAATCATATTCTAAATGGATATATATACTTTGTATATTTTGCCTGTAATCATTGTCGAACTGTATATATATACTAGTACTTGATCATATTTTCTAGTGAAAGTACATAAGAAACAAAGTGAAAAGTTGAAGATATAACTAAAAAATTTATTCAAAAGAAAGCTTAAGCAGGCAAGGCAATGTTGAATCGAATTAACCAATAGTGGAGTTGATGTTGATTAATCCTCGAAAGAAGAAGACAAAGTTTGCAAGTGGCCTCCACCATTTTCAATCACGAGATTTGTCATAGCGACAAATCAAGGTTGAAATTGGGCACATTTTGTATATGTAATCCTGTTACAAATGAATTACTGAGAATGATAACTAAACAGTTATTTTGTATTTGGGCACATTTTGTATATGTTGATTCTCCATGTACGAGTGTACCAACCAATTTTGATGTGCAAATTGAGTCAATGTCATGTCATGGCGTAATTTATTTGAGATCAAAAATAAAGAATTTGAGATAAAAAGATAGAATTTCAGAATCCCACATTTAGAAATTATAATTAGGTCTAGTTTTATATCTTTTTAGATTTTGGTATTGCTTGAGCATTCTTGTGCTTTGAAAGCATCTTTTTGATATAAAATCAAAAATCAGAAGAAAACCTGAACTTTTAAGAAGATATTAGTAAAGGTGGGGATCGGCAGGAGAGATGCAATAGAAGAACGGTGGGAGAGATGGAGATGGAGAAGAAGAAGGTGGCCCGTGGTTAATTTATAAGTTAGGGTTTTCTAAAAGTTCATTATTAGCGTGGATTATTGTTGGGTGTAAACAAAAAGTCACGAAGTAGTATTTAGGATATATGAGAACATATGTGAGTGGCAAATGGATAAGTGGGGGGTGGTAATTAATGGGAGTGGAAAATAGGAAAAGTAAAGGGTGGTAAATAGGTGGAACCAATTAGATTATTATATGAAAAGAAAAAACATGAACTAGAAGTCTAGTAAGATCATTGCCATAGACTAAATCCTTTTTGGATAAGTTCATCTCTTGGTCGCAAAATGCTTTTGTGAAAAGGAAGACAAATATCGATAATATTGTCATCGCAAAGGAATTATTTCATTCAATGCATAAATCTCGTTCGAAACAAGGTTTTTTTGCCCTTACACTAGATATGTTAAAGGTGATGAGTGGACAAAAATACAAAAATAGCCGGGGATGTAAATGATTTCATCCTACCCATTTCAAATACTTTTCTTTTTTTAATTTACATGAGGATGCATCCAGTTTCATCCTTGCATTTTTTAAGTTTAAGTCGGGATGTATCCAGTTTCATCCATATTATTTTTTGTCCATTTCACCATACTAATTTTTTACTCGTCCATTTAAATAGGTTTTAAAAATATTTGGACCAATAGAACCATTTTCCTTATTTATATGTAGTACCTTTTAGTTTTGATGGCCAAGGAAACTAGAGAAACCAACTCTTGAAGAATATTGATTGTTAAAATTCTCATGTAAAAAAAATAATCTCGGGATTACATTAATACTGCACATTCTACGAGACTTCTGCATCGAATATTGACTAGTTGAACCCTGAAGGTAAATTATGTACCAAGGATATTGTTATATTCTTTTCAAAAAAGCAAACAGAATACGTTTGCTTTCGAAAAACATTAAAAAAACGTTTCATTTCTAGGTACAAGATTCTGAAAAGATGTACCGCCCTCGGGAGATGTGCTGCACCATCTGAGTCCTGACTTGCATTCACCGCTATGGTTCAGGAGGACCACCGTACGAGCGCACACCTCCTCCATTATCATTATTGTATTACCAGATTTTCAATTTAAAGAACCAGAAAATTTTGGATTACACACTGTAATTT
>JAJJWW010000077.1:0-38252 GCA_023531295.1 Papaver armeniacum
TCGAAGGGATGGTTACTTCTCTCTCAACTTTTAAGAATGAGATTGTGTTCATTTATATGTCAACTTCTTATGACTAGTGTGCGGGAATCTCTATGTCTTCTTAGCGCGTTGGATACTATCATTACGGAGAACTAGTAAGTTGGAAAAATAGGTTTTGTGGGTATATCTCTAGTAAACCCTCACGAGACTATAACTCGTCCCACTAGGGACACCTAGGGGTTTAAAAGGCTTGTTATTTATGCTAAAATTAACCGTAGCCTCGCGACACGGAGTTGTTGTATTTTATTGTTTTGTTTGATTTGCTCGAGGACTAGCAAAGTCTAAGTGTGGGGAATCGATAGGTGTAGAATACACGTATTTCTTATCTAGTAGTTACGCTTTCTTTGCTATTTTCTTGTGAATTATGTACTTTACGTGTGTTTTGTGTTATTAGTATTACGGAGTCTCACGGGGAAAAAGCGGAAATTACTCTATTTGAGCCAAAGGGCAAAATTGTCATTTATGTGGCGAACACTATCAGCCCAGCTGGAGGTTGAGGGCCAATTCTATTTGAAGGAATCTATGGGTGATCAAAGGTTAAAGGGGCTGCCAACTAGATGGCCCTTATGGGACTAGGAGTTGGTAGAATCTGTCCTATTCCTTACAACCACTGAATCGAAGGCTGTCTTCTCTAAATCATTTACACTGGCGCGGTTGTGCTACTTGAGAACAGATCGCTTGAGACAGGAGGTTGAGAGAAATCGAGGTAATGGTGCTGTGTATCTGGTGATCGTAGTTTTACAGGAACAGATCGAGTCCATCATCGGCTCAACTAGCCATTGCCGAGCAATAGGAGACAACCACGGTCAAGGATGGGATGCGAAGGCTGTGATTCTTGGTTCGAATTCGGGGATGGATTAGTTGAATCGGAAGAGATGAGGAGTCAAATTATTGGTGAACTTGGCTGATTTGGTGGATTGGTTTACATTGGTTTGATCGAGCTTGTATGGATAATATAATGGCTTGGGTTGTGTTGGTTCGGGCTGAGTTTGGATCAGATCCAGAGAAGCATGAATCGGTGAGAGAAGTTGTTTAAGACTTGGATGCAGCTCGATTCAATGCGAGAGGAACTAGAGCTCGGGTTAGGGTCTGTTGGTGAGATGGATACCGAGAACAATTGCGATTCTTTGGGTGAAATGGAGGATTTTAGATTGATAAGATGAAGCTCGAAGGGTCTACAAATGCTTGAGCAATTCACGGCTTAGATGTATGTTTAGGGGCTGAAATTGATGGGCTGTTGAAGTTGAGGCAAAGGCTGGTTGCTGGATTCGGGCGAGGAAGAGAGAAGCAACTCGGGCTTGCGACGCCATTAAGATGTTGTGATGTTAATGGGAGTTGGGCTGGTCATGAGTGTGGAGGTTTTGCAGGAAGCGTGCAATTGTGCAAGTGTTGGTGGTGATGGGTTGCGATGGTTGCGGGGAGCAAGCAATGGTGCTGTGTTGGCTGCCAGCAAGATGGAGTGCGAGCTATGGAATCTTTTGAGTGGTGACAACTTGAGTTGCAGGCCAATATTGCAATGCTAGTGGTGGTCACGAGGTTGAAGGGGTTTCTTGTAGTATGTATTCTTTGCGGGACAACAAATGGTGAGAATGGCAAGTGATTGGCTGTGTTGCGATTGATGGATTGTGTGTGATTAATGGGTTTTGGTAAAAAAGTTGCTAATGAATTGAATAGGCTGCTGTGTGTGTGTGTGGAATTGAAGCTTATTGCATTTCTGTGGTGGTACAATGGTTTTGCAGTATAAGGGAATTGGCGGGGAGTATGGCACAGGTTTGGTAGAATGAAGAAGCATGACATGTGCTTTGAAGCTTATGCTTTGGAACACGATGGGAGTAGTTGAAGTTGCGGGGAAGGTGCAATGTTGCAGTGATGGTGGTATGAATTATAACGAGAGAGAGAGAGATTTGTTAGTGCAGAGAGATGGAATTTCTGAGCCTTGCATTTGGCACAGGATTGTGCTAAGGATTCCAATGAAGGCTGCGGTTGGTGGGTTATGCATGTGATGCAATGATGGTGCTGCTATTATGGGTACATGGAATAGATGCGGTGATGCACCATCACAGTGCAAGACAGCATTTAGCCCTTTGCAAATGGTTAGGCAGTAGCTTCAGTGAACGAGATGAGTGAGTGCGAGTAGTTATCGGCTTCGGCTGGGCCATGGTGACCCGGTTTATTTCAGCAACTCGGCCCGAGTTGACCCATTATTCCACTTGATCGACCGTTGACCCGGTGGCCAAAGGCGGACTTTGCAGTCATCGGAGGCTGATTTTCGGCGACTTCCAGCCGATTCCGGCCACAATCCCAGAACTTCCGACCGTTTTGGGCGTATTTTACCTACTACGGGTTTCTCATTCTTATGGGCTTGGTGGATTCTCACCTAATGGACTTTGAAGACTAGACCTAATTTTAGAAGTTGGTGAAAGCTATAAAAGGAAGGTCTTCTACAACATATGATATATCTTTTTGCTTGGAATTTTTGGGGAGAGCCACTTTTGTTTACGCCAAGGGTTTGGTTTTGTTCTTCTTCCTTGTTTTATTATTGAATATTGATGATGATGAACTCCATAGCTATGAGTAGCTAAACATCTTATTGGTTATGGGATAAAAAGTTGATTTCTCAACATGCTTTTGATTCAATGAATTAGTTTTGTCTCGGTGATTATTGTTTGTGATTCCTGATTAATAGTGTTATAAGATTTGAAAACTTGTTAGGTTGAGTCGAATCAATCGATTTGTGTTCATCTCTAGAGCTATATTAGGGTTTTCAATGAAAGCGTTGTTTATCCTTTGATTCTAAGTAGCATAATTGTGGTTAGAGCTTGTAGTGATATATCCTACTAGTCACAAGTGAATCATAACTTTTGTTAAAGCGTTTAGTGCTTTTACACATTCGTTTGCATTGATGAGTCTTATTCCATAAATCTTAATGCTTTTAGGGAGTTAAACTTAATTGTGCTTTTACACCTTAGGTTGCTTCGGCAGAAGAATTCACATATGCATCTTTTAATGTGGTTGTGATGAAAACGAGGGGAGTGCCCGGGTTATACTTGCGATCCAAGATATCCCCAGGACTTTTAATAAATACGAGATTAAATACCGATTCTAATCATTGATGAAAATACATGTTTGTGAATGATACCATCCCTTGACCAATATCTTCTCCTTATTGATTTCTCCGAATTACTCACTTTACTTTTAATTACTTTTATTTGCTTAAATACAACAAACATACCTTGGGTTACTTAGAAACTAAAGTTTATAATGACAAACTCTCTACATTGAATCTGAACTCTTTCTTATCGAATACTATATTTATATCTAGTTGATTGAGAAAGTGAAATTATATTTGACGGATTGACAACCGGCCACTCGGATTCAGGGTTGTTTTGTTGATGTTGTAAATTATTATGAATCTGTGTTGATGCAGCTGCTTACAAAGCCCAAATAGGGAGACAGTTTGATGGCTTAGTTGGTGTTCGAGTTTCGATGAGTTAAGAAGCGAGTCAAGTTGGTGGCGTGAGTTAGCGAGGTGGATTGCGAAGAAGATGTGGATTAAAATGTATGCACTCGGGCAGTGTCGATTTTAGAACTCGGGTTTATTGGGTTTTGAGGCTGGGAATGTAGAAAATTGTGCGATTTTGGTGGCTTGATCTTTGAGCTTGATGCGCAATTGCGAGGTGGAGTTATGGCTGGGCTTTGTGATGTTGTTTTCGGTTGATGGAGTTATCATGCGTGATATTGTGGCAGTGATTGGTGAATGTGTGTATTGAAGAAAGGAAATGATGCAGTTTGAATGTGTAATGGTGGTGGATGAATGTGTTGCTCAGATGGCAAGAGTACAAGAAAGGGGTTGTAGCTGTGAACAAGGAGACGGAGAGGATGATGCCTGTGACGATGGTGTTAGCGGCGGATGAGTTCGAGTTATACAGGGAAGTGATGATGTTGCTGCACTTGGTGAGAATGTAATGACCACACTTGTTGTGATTCAGTATGAGGCAGTGGTGAGCAAAGCCAAGAAAAGAAGCTGTTAAGGTTAAGCGGGATTCTGAGAATGTGTTGTTGTTGCGGTATGCTCTTGGTGTGCAAGGCGAGGTCTGAGCAGTGAGGTGCAAATGGTGGTGACTTGGTTTGTGATGTGCAGGGCGGGGAATTGTGATGCCACTCAGTGCGGATAAAGCGAGGTGGTTGGAGCTGAATTGAAATGGAGCGTGATTAGTTTTGAGAATTTGGTTGAGAAAATTTGAGCTAGAGTTGGAATCTGAATCTCATGGGTATGCTTACTTCCATTGTGTATGGTTGTAGGTTGAGATGAGAATTAAGTGAAAGCGGTGAACCTTAGATGTATGTTAGGATGAAATCTGCGAGGAAGAAGGATTTGAGTGGCACAGATTAGTAGGAATTTATCGATTAAAGCGAACTACGACCAGAATTCCTTTCTGGTGATTTGACTCTGTTACGATTTAACTCGAGAGATGGACTTGGACATGTTTAGACTGAACTTGGTTAATGGGCTCGAGAGACTTATTGCGGCGGGCTAACCTGGAATGGGAAGAGAAAGTATATAAAAGAGCCAAGACTTCTCCCAATGGATCTTATCATCTTTTGCCTCTACTTTGTTTTCTAGGGTTTAGAAACATGAAAACTTTTCTTTTCCTCCTTGTTATGAGCTCCATGAACATGAGCTAGAGTTTTCTATTGGTTATGGATAAAGTTGATTTCACATAACATGAATCCTTGTTTGATATATTAGTTTTGTCTAAGTATTATCGTTTATGATTCACCATCAATATTGTTACATGATTTGAATGCTTGTTTAGTCGAGTCGCGAATCGATTGAGTTTGCTTTCATCTTTATTCTAGATTAGGGTTATTATACGCAAAAGTGATAATTTCGATTGCAAGTAGCATAAATATGATTATAGTTTGTAGTGATATATTCTTATGATCTTATGTGTACCATAACCTTTGTTAAATCGGATTAGTGGTTTTTCACGTTCGATTGCTTTGATTAACTGATTTCATAGAACTTAACGCATCTAGGGAATTAAACTTGATTAGTGCTTTTACACGTTAGGTTGTTCTCTAAGATAGAATTCATATTCGTATCTTTTAATTTGTTTGTTGATGACAAGAGGAGATTTGCGGGATATACTTGCGATCAAGGTATTCTAGGATCTTTGATAAAATAGAGATTAAAATATCAATTCTAGTTATTAAGACAAGAATATGTTTGTGAATGAAAACGAAATCCTTAACCAATGCTTTCACATCTTTGAATTTATTTGTTTACTTTTATTTTATTTTAGTATATAAAAATCAGAAAATCCCCCCTTGCTTTTGTTTATGGGTGAAAACTACTCCTGCAGAATTTGGTAATTTGGGGTGTGGATGAGGAATGAATTTAAACCTTAAACAAATGCCTTTAGCGTGATGAGTGCTTTGTAGATTCGAGAGATCAATCGTGCAAGTCCGGCATAAACCAAGAAATGGCCGTTCAGGACTTGTTTGGTCCTGAAGTGAAGGAGATGGGGTTGATATTAGGGAGGGAAGCAAAGAAGGTGTTGAGATTGTGAAGGTGTTGGCTTGCTTATGACTTGTGAAGGAAGGTGGCAGGCTTGTGATTGATGCAAGCAAGCTCTGGGTGTTGGAATACGCTTTGTATTAACACTTGGTTTTTGTCTCAAACGGACTTGTGTTGTTGTTTGAAATAGGGGCGGAGAACCTATTTATACAAGTCATTGAGCCTTATTCACGTCTCTCGTGGGAAGTGGAGGAAGTGGAGTGATGGAGTAGTGGAGTAGTGGAGTTGTGCGTCGGTGCCACACGACCAGTCTTGCCCACTTCTCACATTCATCTCTAGCAGTCCATGACTTCTGACACGTTCTTATGATGGCGCGTTACCGCACGCCGCCTTGTAAACCGCCAGACCAATACCCCGTATGTATCCCCAGTTTGTGACATGATTGATGTTGGAATGTGTGGATCGTGGGTCCACGAAAGATAGCATGTAATCTTTGAATTGAATATTGTGTTATTTAGGAAGTCGATACTTGTGAAGTATCGTGTGTATTTTATGCGAGTGCGCATTATGGTGTGGTAAAGTGATGGGTAATGACGCCTCACTAACCAAATAACTCTGACCGGGGGTTGTATAACCAAGTGGTGAAGTTGGACGGATGAGATGATCTTTGAGACACTCATGCGACCATTAACGAATATTAGGGTTTTTGAAGAGGTGTGCAAGCATTACTCTCCACTTAATTCGAAACCGAGCATGGAAGGGATTTGGAGAGGACAGGCCGGGCATGTGTGTAGACATCATGCCCGTGTGCACGTCCATACCTGTTTGTCCCATGAAGCGCGATCTGGCCATTTCGAGTTGTGGCCCGTAAAGTTGAGTGGTTGAGATCGAGTTTGCGGAAGAAATCCGTTGCAAAGGAGTTGGAAACCGCGTGACATCCCTAGTTTGGGCACGCGTTTCAAGGCTGACCCATCTTGGTCGGTCTTGGTCGATCATACCAGGCGTGTAGGTGGTAGGTGGTGTTCACACCTATACTGACTATCCCATGAAAAAAGTGATCTAAGCCACTCAAATCGTCCCAGGTGAAGTTGAGTGGTGAGATCGGTTGAAATTTGGGAAGTGTAACCACGCAAGTTTGGGTGGGCCGGTTTGGGATAGCCCAGGCATGGTATGCCTTGGCCGATCACATGAGGAGGTAGGTGGGCCCACGGTGGTCATCTTTGGTATGGCCAGGACTGCTAATCTAATCTGTGACCCTCCATTCGTCTTTGGAGAAGATGGACGCGCGTGATGGCTTGAAACCCTAATTTTGGCTTTCAAAGCCGTGCGCCATGCTCTCTTTGGGCGTACAATTTGTTGCAACCAAGCATGGTTGGTCTTGGCCGATTGGTCAAGTGTGTGTGGCGGTCCCACGGTGATCGTGTTGACATGCTCACGGGCCCTTTGAGTCTACATCTACACCCTCCATCTATACCTGCGAAGATGGATGGTTGAGACTGCATTTTGCGACACAGATTCGGGAGCTCAGGTAAATTACGCGGGATGAAGTCCCCATGCGGGTGTGTTGCTCGCCGGGAAGAAGAGGTTGGGAAGTTGTCTAATGAGTGGAAGTGAAAAGCATGTAGCTTCAAATGATGAAGGTCTCTTGCCCGAAGGGTGAGTTGTTGATGAAGGACTTTCCTTGAAGTATTCGTGTTATATACTTGCCTTTTTAGATGCTTTTTCTTTTTGAGTGATAGTGAGGATTTTCTTTGACCTCAGGTTTTTGAAATAATAGGTAATTGAATTGGTTTATTTTGAGATAGTTTTGTGGACAACCTTTTTGAAAGGGATTATGTTAAATGAAATTTGCATCTTGGTCATGAATGATTGCACATATCACATGAAATTGCAAGTGTTATGGAAAAAGGGATGTACGGATGGAAACAAACATGGAGTTTGATCATTTGAGCCTCTTTCTCCACGTGCGGGATGCAAGTCCCCGGTGAATTCTAAACTATCTTTCTTGTAAAATTGTTGAGTAAAACTTACTTGCTTTATAAGCCTCACTTGTATCAAACTCGGAGTAGCCTCTCTAAGAAAATCCTCCGTACTAACTTCTCAGAGCTATCCCTACGACCAAGCTTATCTGAACAATGCGCTTCAAGACGTTGCATTCTTTGGTGGGGGGTGATGGAGGCAGGTGGAAATAGCGGTACCTCGGGTCCATTACTTCTTGATCGATGGCGGACGCCATATCGGTAGCTCCACCTCTCCATTTCGTACCCACGCCTCTAGTAGCTCAGAATCTTCTTCATTGGGAAGGGGAAATGTAAGTACCTTGAGTCGGCTTTTCTGTGTTAGTGGGCATTGTGATGTCTCTCAGGTGGCTTTGATGTGAAACAGGAGATGAAGTTGGAAGATTTGCGAGTGCCATCATATCTGCGGATCGCTTGCCTAGGTAAAGGGATGTGGAAGGTGTCGTAATGTCACTCTGAGTGATCGGTTGAACGTTCCCATCCTGCATATTGGTATTTCTGATTGATTTCTCCCTCCTCAAGCATTTCTTCAGTCGGTTGAAAAGTCGACGCGGATTGGACAGTCTTCCGGGCTTCAACAAGAGTTTTGAGATATAAATCCTCTAGCAGGGCTCCATAGGCTGCAGGCTCCCTTTCTTTATCTGGCAGACATTGTAGTACTCCGGACAAGTCTTTTCCTCTGTCTGGACCATGTTTTCCATCTTTCTTGATTCGTTTTATTGCGTGCTCTTTTTGCTTCTCCACTTGTAAAGGTGTGACTCGACTAAGGATTCACGTTTCTTACCTTGTCCGAGTTGATGCCTATCGACCCTTCTTGTAGTTGTCTTTGCTATATCATTCAAAAAGGCGAAATGTCTCGCTCCGCCTACTTGGTGATACCGGCCTGATTTGCCAAGACATCCTCCAACATTCCAGCTATGCTTCCCATGATATCTGAACCACTGCGGATTAGGGTGAGGATACATCGTGAGACGAAGCAGAAGAATTGAGAATTCGATTCTTGTAACCGAGAGATCAACCTCCCACCGTGGTCGCCAATTGTTTATGGATGAAAACTACTCCTGCGAGAATTTGGTAATTTGGGGTGTGGATGAGGAATGAATTTAAACCTTAAACAAATGCCTTTGCGCGGTGAGTGCTTGTAGATTCGAGATCAATCTGTGCAAGTCAGGCCTAAACCAAGAAATGGCCGTTTCGGACTTGTTTCGGTCACAAAGTGAAGGAGATGGGGTTGATATTAGGGAGGAAGCGAAGAAGGTGTTGAGATTGTGAAGGTGTTGGCTTGCTTATGACTTGTAAGAAGGTGAGCAGGCTTGTGATTGATGCAAGCAAGCTCTGGGTGTTGGAATACGCTTTGTATTAACACTTGGTTTTTTGTCTCGTACGGACTTGTGTTGTTGTTTGAAATAGAGCGGAGAACCTATTTATACAAGTCATTGAGCCTTATTCACGTCTCTCGTGCGAAGTGGAGGAAGTGGGTGATGGAGTAGTGGAGTTGTGCGTCGGTGCCACACGGCCCGAGTCTTGCCCACTTCTCCTGTTCATCTCTAACCGTCCATGACTTCACGACACGTTCTTATGATGAGCGCGTTGCCTGTTGCGTTGTAAACCGCCAGACCAATACCCGAGTATGTATCCCCCGGTTTGTGACATGATTGATGTGCGGAATGTGTGGATCGTGGGTCCCACGAAAGATAGCATGTAATCTTTGAATTGAATAACTTGTGTTATTTAGGAAGTCGATACTTGTGAAGTATCGTGTGTATTTTATCACGAGTCTTGCATTATGGTGTGGTAAAGTGATGGGTAATGACGCCTCACTAACCAAATAACTCGACCGGGGGTTGTATAACCAACTTTGGTGAAGTTGGACAGGTGAGATGATCTTTGAGACACTCATCTGCGACCATTAACGAATATTAGGGTTTTTGAAGAGGTGTGCAAGCATTACTCTTGAGCTTGGTCGAAAACTTAGAGCATGGAAAGGGATTTGGAGAGGACCGACCGGGCATGTGTGTAGACATCATGCCCGTGTGCACGTCCATACCTCTTGTCCCATGAAGGCGCGATCTAGGCCACTCAATTTGGCCAGGTAAAGTTGAGTGGTTGAGATCGGTTTTGGAAGAAATCCGTTGCCGCAAAGGAGTTGGAAACAGCGTGACATCCCTAGTTTGGGCACGCGTTTCAAGACGACCCATCTTGGTCGGTCTTGGTCGATCATACCAGCGTGTAGGTGGTAGGCTGGTGTTCACACCTATACACGACTATCCCATGAAAAAGTGATCTAAGCCACTCAGGTCGTCAGGTGAAGTTGAGTGGTCGAGATCGATTTGAAATTTGGGAAGTGTAACCACGCAAGTTTGGGTGGACGGTTTGGGATAGCCAGGCATGGTATGCCTTGGCCGATCACATGAGGAGGTAGGTGGGCCACGGTGGTCATCTTTGGTATGGCCAGGACTGCTTAATCTAATCGTGACCCTCCATTCGTCTTGGGAGAAGATGGACGCGCGTGATGGCTTGAAACCCTAATTTTGGCTTTCAAAGCCGTGCGCCATATCTTCTCTTTGGGCGTGACAATTTGTTGCAACCAAGCATGGTTAGTCTTGACCGATTGGTCAAGTGTGTGGCGGGCCCACGGTGATCGTGTTGACATGCTCTGGGCCCTTTGAGTGTACATCTACACCTCCATCTATACCTGCGAAG
The DNA here is from genome assembly GCA_023531295.1 of Papaver armeniacum. Classification (NCBI taxonomy): domain Eukaryota; kingdom Viridiplantae; phylum Streptophyta; class Magnoliopsida; order Ranunculales; family Papaveraceae; genus Papaver; species Papaver armeniacum. The sequence continues at coordinate 10,282 of JAJJWW010000077.1, forward strand.
ATGGATGGTTGAAGCTGTTTTGCGACACATGTAATATCGCAAACCCTAATTTAGGGTTTTAGTCCATAATGCTTGGTATGAGCGGTTTCTTGGCAAGCTAGGCCAATGACCGAGGCCATGCGGGGGTGGTAGTGGGTATTCCATACCTGCTTGGGGGTGATGGAATTGATGCGGGGTCATCAATCATGCTTATGGAGTTGGATGGCTGCGATCAGATCATATCCGGACTGATATGGTCGTCAGGATGCTCAATCGGGCTAGTATAACACATCGAGTGGGGCTCAATCGGGCTAGTATAACACAGAAGTCGGCACTGTACGGGTATTTCGTACATGGTTTCATTATAGTGCTTGGAGGTTCGTGTTACTCTGCAAGAGTAACACTCGGTCGTCATGCCACAGCGATAATGAGTCTTGGAAATACAAAGGCTGATATGAAATTCACGAGGATGGGATTGTTGCTACATGCTCCAACACTGGAGAATTTCATGTATTCACGAGAATGGGATTGTTGCTACATGCTCCATTCTTGGTGAATTAAGTGAGGAGTATCAACACTTATAAATGGCTTTATCTTTTACAAGATGTCGGCGCATGATTTTTTGGTTTTTACAAATTTAACCTTAAACGAAAATCCACCATCAACATTAAGTCCCTTGCCTAGCACATAATGGTTACACTATTGTGTGGTAGGCATGAGACGTGACATACATATATGAGAAAGACGAGGATAAAAGGAGTTTACAGGAAGAGTGTTGGCCGACAGCTAGTTTCCCCAGCCGTCACGCTTGTATGGAATCCTTTGGTGGGGCCGGTTTCTTTCTTTGGGTATTTGAATCAAAGAAACCAAATAAGGGAGGAATCCTTCTTCTATTGGGATTCTTCTAATTTTTGTCTATAAAGAGACAAAACCCTTTTCTTTTCCTCACGAGTTCTCCCCTTTTTTTTTTTTTTGTTTGAGTAGCTCCGTCGTGACCCACGTCCTGCTGTTGCCATTTGCAGAGCTGCCATTCTGAACCGTTGTCGGTTGCTGCTGTGCGCCATTGCGGGCGCTCTTGTCTTGGCTTCGTCAAGGTAGGCTTTTTTTTTTTTTTTTTTTTTTTAAGGTAAAACCCTAGTTTGTTAGGTAAACACCTTTTGTAAGACATGTATATGCTTAGCTTTTTCCATTTGGCTTGAATCCAGTAGACACGATTCCCATGAATAAAGAAAATCGTGTTATGATGCATGCGGATGAATGAATGCGGAGCCCGCCGTGTATGCCGGAACATGGGTCTTACTCACATATGCTTGGTAGAAATTTACAAGAACTTGAAACTTATAGGACTTAGGACTTGAAACCAATACGGACTTGAAATTTGTCTAGGACTTAGAAACCAATACAGGACGACTTGAAAGTTGTGAAACGGACTTGAAACCAATACAGTGAAACTTGTACAGACTTGAAAACTAATACAGTCTTGAAATCCAATTAGAATTTGGCCGGTATTTGGACCGGTTTTGTGTGCTCCGATGTGAGTTGTGTCTTGCCGTGTGTGATTACACCTCTCATGTGTTTTCATACAAGTTCTAACTCCTGTCTTTTATTTCATTGTGGAAGAAAAGAATCCCTGTTGAGATGTCTTCTGAAGATAATGTTGGTGCCAAGTCGGGAAGTGTTGACAACTTCAAAGATATCTTAGAACATTGATGATGAGTTGTTCACCTCGCCTTTTCCAAACATTAGGAGACATCCTTCTCATAAGATAGTCTTGATTTCCGATTCGGAAAATATGGAAAGCTGATTCATTCTCTTCTTGACACTTGTGGTGAGATTTTATCTCAGGAAACGAATATCCGCCTTCTCTATTGACTTCAAGATTTGCCATACTCCTTGGGTTCTTATGAAGGATGGATGAGACGTATGTTGAGTAATAAGGGCATTAAGGATAATTTGACCAAGGCGCAAATTCTCAATACGGTCATGGCATCTGCTACTCTTGAAATTAAGAAAGACATGGCGGGTTTGATTACCTTCATTTCTCGGTGGCGCATTTCTACTCATACAGCCATATCTAGATGGGAGAAATGACTATTACTCTGGAGAGTGTAGCTGCATTAATGAACCTTTGTTCTTTGGAAGTCTTTCTTACGAGCTCTCGATACGGAAAAAAAGTAACTATGGTGCTATACTTGAAAAGTGGCGGAATTCGATAGTACGGACAAGGAGGAGAAAAAGATACGAGGTGCTTTTACACTGGTGGGTGTCGGAGTGGTCTCTGCGGACCCAGAGCTGAATCAAGAGTTGGAAAATGAGCTCATCGTGATTGTGTTCTGTCTTTATGGTTATCCGAGAGATGTATTCGATGATGGTTGGAAAGAAGACCATTAGAAGTGACCTTGTTAAGATTGCCATAAAAGGTGGCGAAGGGTGAAGTTCTTCCTCGGGCTCATTGTTCCTTGGATCACTTTGTATTCTCATTTGGATGCTTTAGCAATGGACATGCATGCTTCTAACGGGTACAAGAAGGTGGAGTCGCACATTCACTTCGCTTTTCTTGAGCGCTCTTATGGGAACACTTCAAAAGTTACGCTCCTACTCCACGGAAATTCGCTCAATAACTTATATGGTGGCTCGAGAATACTCCGTTGGAATAAAAGGCGTCCCAGAGGTGGTGCGAAACTTGTGGACGTATTTGACAATGTGTCTTCGTAGATTTTCGTCCATGGGGGCGGTCCACCCTTCCATTGTTCAGACCAAAGACCTTTGCTATCGCTTACAGCGGTCACGATCTTTGTGTTGTGTACCGATGTCGAAACTATGAAATCTAGAGAACTTATTTACACAACGTTTGCATTCCAGGATATGTCCGTCTCTATTTAATGGAGAATTTTACGTGACTCAGTATAATATTGTGAGGCTGCTGCTCGCCAAATGGGATTTGATCGGGGTTTCCCATTTATTCGTTCACCAAAGGTTAGAAAGAATCTCTCCAGAATATTCTTAACGCTGGCATGTTTTTAGAACGGGTGAGCCTTCCCTTCGGCTTTATTGGGAGAAACCCGGTGGTAGCAGATAAGTATAAGGAATTTTGGAGGAGACAAGCTGTTGGTTTTCGAAATTTTTGGAGAGTGTTGTGACATGATTCCGTAGTGAGCCATCTTGACGACGTCTTGACAAAGCATTTCGGTTGAAGCCACTTCTAGCCAAACGGACCCGGAGGCGGGAGGTTGCGGTCCCAGTAGGAGAGAAACCTAAGAGGCAAGCATGTGGTCGGTAATCCTCAATTCCTCCAATATGCGAGTATTTAAATCTCCTCCCATCGGTTCTTTCATTTCTCAGTGTAAATTCTTAAAAACGATCCTTGCTTGAAATCGGGGAATTTCGAAAGAGAATGTCTTCACCGGGTTGGCGCGCATTCAAAATGAGAAGGTTTGCGATCTTGATCTTCATGCTTAGAAGAAGTCTTCGTGGAGTGCAGTATCACTGATCTTCATGTTGAGAAGTCGCAGGCCAGATCTTCATCTTTGAGGTCTGGAGAAACCGCTCATTTTTCGGCCGTGTGAGAGATGATGCAAGTATTGACCTTCATCTTTGAGAAGTCCGGAGAAACCACTTCATTTTCCCAACCATGTGAGAGATGATGCAAGCTCGGTCGGACAAGGCGCCTCCCCTGAGTGATCTTGTTGTGGGGTCGTGATGAAATTAGTACCCGGAGCGAAGTAGATTAGGAAAGAATATAAGAAACGGCGTCTGCAATAATTGAGGCGGCTCCCCTTGAAATCCGTCTGAGCAGGTTCCGGTGAATATGGATATTGTGGTGACTTCTTCGAAAGGCCCCACATGGTCGACAAGGCTCCTGCGGTTGGTGAATTACGGTGATGCGACACGGGGCTTTGTTCGATCCTCCTTTTCTTGTCCCTTATCCGGGTCATGTGTTGGTTGGTGGATTCAGCGTGCCGGTTCGGTTCAAAGAGTTGTACACGGCGATATGGGAGAAGCACGTCCATATTGCTACCACCAAGAAGCTCAAAGTCGTCTTGCGTTGGTCACCGCGTCAAGAAGCTTTAGTTTCTATCCGAGGATGAGCGTCACGGCCGGGTGAGCGGTTTACGAGGAGATGATTGAAGATTGGAGGTGCTTATCGAGGACGTGTTTGCGCGATACGGTTTCAATGCCCCTTGGTTCTTCAAAGGTTTCTCCAAGATTCGGGAGCTCCGAAATTACGGGATGAAGTCCCTTCCGGGATTTGTGTTGCTCGCAGGAAGAAGAGGTTGGGAAGTTGTCTAAGGAACTGGAGTTGAAGCGGTGTGCTTCAAATGATGAAGGTCTCTCTTGCCCAGAAGGACGAGTTGTTGATGAAGGACTTTCCTTGAAGTATTCTTGTTATATACTTGCCTTTTTAGATGCTTTTTTCTTTTTGAGTGATAGTGAGGATTTTCTTTGACCTCCGGTTTTGAAATAATAGGTAATTGAATTGGTTTATTTTGAGATAGTTTTGTGGACAAACTTTTTGAAAGGGATTATGTTAAATGAAATTTGCATCTTGGTCATGAATGATTGCACATATCACATGAAATTGCAAGTGTTATGGAAAAGGGAGGTACGGATGGAAACAAACATGGAGTTTGATCACTGAGCCTCTTTCTCCACGTGCGGGATGCCAAGTCCCCAGTGAATTCTAAACTATCTTTCTTGTAAAATTGTTGAGTAAAACTTACTTGCTTTTTAAGCCTCACTTGTATCAAACCCGGAGTAGCCTCTCTAAGAAAATCCTCCGTACTAACTTCTCAGAGCTATCCCTCTGAACCAAGCTTATCCTGAACAATGCGCTTCAAGACGTTGCATTCACTGGTGGGGTGATGGAGGAACCGGTGGAAATGACAGTACCTCGGGTCCATTACTTCTTGATCAGTAGGCGGACGCCATATCGGGGGTAGCTCCACCTCTCCATTTCGTACCCACGCCTCTAGTAGCTCCAGAATCTTCTTCATTGGGAAGGGGAAATGTAAGTACCTTGAGTCTGGCTTTTCCTGTGTTAGTGGGCATTGTGATGTCTCTCCGTGGCTTTGATGTGAAATGGGGAGATGAAGTTGGAAGATTTGCGAGTGCCATCATATCTGCGGATCGCTTGCCTAGGTAAAGGGATGTGGAAGGTGTCGTAATGTCACTATCTGAGTGATCGGATTGAACGTTCCCATCCTCTGTATTCAGGTATTTCTGATTGATTTCTCCCTCCTCAAGCATTTCTTGATCGGTTGAAAAGTCGCGCGGATTGGAGTGATCTTAGGGCTTCAACAAGAGTTTTGAGATATAAATCCTCTAGCGGGGCTCCATAGGCTGCAGGCTCCCTTTCTTTATATCGCGGACATTGTAGTACTCTAGGACAAGTCTTTTCCTCTGTTCTGGACCATGTTTTCCATCTTTCTTGATTCGTTTTTCATTGCGTGCTCTTTTGCTTCTCCACTTGTAAAGGTGTGACTCGACTAAGGATTCAACGTTTCTTACCTTTGTACGAGTTGATGCCTATCGACCCTTCTTGTAGTTGTCTTGCTATATCATTCAAAAGGCGAAATATCTCGCTACGCCTTTACGGTGATACCGGCTTGATTTGCCAAGACATCCTCCAACATTCCAGCTATGCTTATCATGATATCTCGAACCACCTGCGGATTAGGGTGAGGATACATCGTGAGACGAAACCGAAGAATTGAGAATTCGATTCTTGTAAGAGAGATCAACCTCCCTTTGTGGTCGCCAATTGTTTATGGATGAAAACTAATCCTGCAGAATTTGGTAATTTGGGGTGTGGATGAGGAATGAATTTAAACCTTAAACAAATGCCTTTGCGCGGTGAGTGCTTGTAGATTCGAGATCAATGTGCAAGTCCGGCCTAAACCAAGAAATGGCCGTTCCGGACTTGTTTCGGTCACAAAGTGAAGGAGATGGGGTTGATATTAGGGAGGGAAGCGAAGAAGGTGTTGAGATTGTGAAGGTGTTGGCTTGCTTATGACTTGTAACGAGAAAGGTGAGCGAGGCTTGTGATTGATGCAAGCAAGCTCGGGTGTTGGAATACGTTTTTGTATTAACACTTGGTTTTATGTCTCAAATACGGACTTGTGTTGTTGTTTGAAATAGGGCGGAGAACCTATTTATACAAGTCATTGAGCCTTATTCACGTCTCTCGTGGGAAGTGGAGGAAGTGGAGTGATGGAGTAGTGGAGTTGTGCGTCGGTGCCACACGACCAGTCTTGCCCACTTCTCTGTTCATCTCTAACCGTCCATGACTTCGACACGTTCTTATGATGGCGCGTTACCGCTGCACGCCGTAAACCGCCGGACCAATACCCAGTATGTATCCCCCAGTTTGTGACATGATTGATGTCTGGAATGTGTGGATCGTGGGTCCACGAAAGATAGCATGTAATGCTGAATTGAATAACTGTGTTATTTAGGAAGTCGATACTTGTGAAGTATCGTGTGTATTTTATGCAGGTACTGCATTATGGTGTGGTAAAGTGATGGGTAATGACGCCTCACTAACCAAATAACTCCTGACCAGGGTTGTATAACCAAAGTTTGGTGAAGTTGGACGGGTGAGATGATCTTTGAGACACTCATCTGCGACCATTAACGAATATTAGGGTTTTTTGAAGAGGTGTGCAAGCATTACTCTTGACTTGGTGAAACCAGAGCATGGAAAGGGATTTGGAGAGGACCGACCCAGGGCATGTGTGTAGACATCATGCCCGTGTGCACGTCCATACCTCACTGTCCCCCATGAAGGCGCGATCTAGGCCACTCAATTTGACCAGTAAAAAGTTGAGTGGTTGAGATCGGTTTGCGGAAGAAATCCGTTGCCGCAAAGGAGTTGGAAACCGCGTGACATCCCTAGTTTGGGCACGCGTTTCAAGACGACCCATCTTGGTCGGTCTTGGTCGATCATACCAGCGCGTGTAGGTGGTAGGCTGGTGTTCACACCTATACCGACTATCCCATGAAAAAGTGATCTAAGCCACTCAAATCGTCCGGTGAAGTTGAGTGGTCGAGATCGGATTTGAAATTTGGGAAGTGTAACCACGCAAGTTTGGGTGGACGGTTTGGGATAGCCGGGCATGGTATGCCTTGGCCGATCACATGAGGAGGTAGGTGGGCCCACCGTGGTCATCTTGGTATGACCGGACCGCTTAATCTAATCTGTGACCCTCCATTCGTGCCGGGAGAAGATGGACGCGTGATGGCTTGGAAACCCTAATTTTGGCTTTCAAAGCCGTACGCCATGCTCTCTTTGGGCGTATTTAATTTGTTGCAACCAAGCATGGTTGGTCTTGACCGATTGGTCAAGTGTGTGGCGAGACCACTGGTGATCGTGTTGACATGCTTTGGGCCCTTTGAGTCTACATCTCAACCTCCATCTATACCTGCGAAGATGGATGGTTGAGACTGTTTTGCGACACATGTAATATGCCGCAAACCCTAATTTAGGTTTTCCAGTCCATAATGCTTGGTATGAACGGTTTCTTGGCAAGCTAGGCCAATGACCGACCATGCGGGGGTCGGCCGTGGGTATTCCATACCTTGGGGGTGATGAAATTGATCTGGGGTCATCCAATCATGCTTATGGAGTTGGATGACTGCGATCAGATCATATCCGGACTGATATGGTCAGTCCGGATGCTCAATCGGGCTAGTATAACACATCGAGTGGGGCTCAATCGGGCTAGTATAACACACCGAGAGTCGGCACACGGGTATTTCGTACATGGTTTCATTATAGTGCTTGGAGGTTCGTGTTACTGTCAAGAGTAACACTCGGTCGTCATGCCACACAGCGATAATGAGTACTGGAAATACAAGGCTGATATGAAATTCACGGGATGGGATTGTTGCTACATGCTCCAACCTGGAGGAATTTCATGTATTCACGAGAATGGGATTGTTGCTACATGCTCCATTCTTGGTGAATTAAGTGAGGGAGTATCCAACACTTATAAATGGCTTTATCTTTTACAAGATGTCAGCGCATGATTTTTCTGGTTTTTACAAATTTAACCATAAACGAAAATCCACCATCAACAGCTTTACATAAGAAATCGAAACATTTTGACAACCAAGACCTTTCTGTGGGAACGATCCTTTCTTGCCCTTGCTATATTTATATTTTGAGTAGTAAGAAAGTGTAAATTATTTTTGACGCCTACGATAGCGATCAGTAACAATACTATGACATTGTATAACAATGATTGAGAGCTACTGTTTTCTCATTGTTATAGCTACGGATCTTCAACAACTATGATGCTGAGTTGAACACGTTCAGAATCACTGGAGTACTTGGAAGTGACGAAGATTTCGAGTAATGTTGAAGAACCAAGGAAATCAAGCATTTGGATGAGAAGCTACAAAGTTTATTTATTTTGTAATCCATATGTATTGATAGTTTTGTCACTAAAATTAACAAAGGGGGAGATTGTTAGAGCACTTCTCGGCCGAGCTTGCAAGTGTTGCTATCTCAAGCTTGTTTGTCAAGTTTAGTTGCCAAAACTCTAAGTATTGTTTTCTAGTCTACTTATAGATAAGTCTCGGATTAGGATAGAAAGTGTACTTGAGCTTTAGACTTCACGTCGTTCATCGATTAAAGACGAAGAACTACTAAGGGGAGCTTGTGGAACTTCATCAACAAAAGGTATGTGGAGACTTGAACTCATATATCACTCAAAATTCTATCTACTCTATCTCCTATTTGAGACAAAAGTCGTATAGCTATATAGACTTCGATTATACACATTTGATATTTCGAGCTGAGTTTAACTCGCTTACATATTTCGAAATATGTGTTGGTAAGCTTTCTCTTCAACCAAGTTCATCTTATATTCTTGACGAAAGTCAAAAGATGATCATGTGAAAATGCTTTGGTAACATCTTATATGATTTGTGTGAGACAGGTCATTTGGTGTAGACTCGAATGTTTCGTATTGATCATTCGATCACTTGAAAATTGCTTTGAAGCTAATAGTTTGTGTGAGACAGTTATTCCCATCTTCTAAGAATGTTTCAATGATTGAAATGGGAGTTTAGAACAATTAACCATTAATTGAATATAGAACAGTATGCATACTTGTATGCTAACTGTTGCTAGTTATTCCAAGTTCGGGAACCATAGTATGCATACTCGTATGCGTACTAGTTGGTTAGTTGAAGTCCGAGAAATTAGTATGTATACCCGTATGCATACTGGCGTAAGTTCAAGTCCGGGAATTCAACTGACTTTGGTGGTGTATGACAGTATGCGTACGCGTTCACATACTGGCGAACCCAGACCAAATCCGGCTACTTAGGTATGCGTTACCGTTTCATACTTGAGTGGGTTATGCTCTAAAATCAGTTTTTTTATGAACTAATACATTTATAAATTAAGGAATGAAATCTTTTGCAAACCGTGGCTATAATGTTCATGAATCGATTCGAGTGAATCAAAATCGATTTTGCTTCAATTGTGTCTTGTATACTTCTATGAGAATATAAACAATTGAAAACTCTATAACTAGTTTCATTTGAGTCATTTGAACTAGTTGTGTTAAAGATGAACAAGGTTGATATGAAAGTGTTCATATGGCTAACTTCGGTTAACTATTATTGAGCCAACAAGGTGTACACGTTTAGGTACGGTTACTCATATCTAAATGAAGTCACTTTTTATTTGTGTGTAACAAGCTTAGTTAGATCCAATGGTTGAAAGATATTAGCTTGAGTCTAATCAGGTTGTCATCTAACGGTGAATATTGAATGCTTTGTTACCAAGGTAGCATTGATTGCAAACCCTGATTTGAAGACTATATAAGGGAGAACTCTAGCAACTGGGAAACCTAATCCACACACCTCATGTGTGATACTAGTTGCGACTAGAGTCGATTCTCCTTTAACTTGGGTTTTTTTAAAACCATTATAGGTTAACGACTTAAAGACTTCATTGGATTGTGGCTGCACTCAACTATTTTATCGTAGTTCCGTGTTTTGATCTTGCTTTGTTCTATCGTATTGAGTATTATCTTCTCTAATATTTTCTCGAGATTTAATCTCCGATAGGCAAGATAAAAGTAGTCACAAACATCTTCGTCTCATCGTTTGTGATTCCACAATATCTTGTTTCGCTACCATACGATTAAGATTATTGTGAGGTGATTGATATTACTAGGTTGTTCTTCGGGAATATAAGTCTGGTGTATCAATTGGTTCCTGTTCACCTTGATTTATCAAAAGATGGAATAAAAACTCATTGGTATCTCTGTGGGAGACAGATTTATCTATTCAAAAGACTTTTCTGTGTAACACAGATTTGTTTATCAAGTCTTCTACTTTGGGTCACAGGAAATCTTAGTTGTGGGTGAGATCAGCTAAGGGAATCAAGTGCGTAGAGTCCTGCTGGGATTCAGAGGCGTAAGGAACGCGACTGTACCTTGATCAATGTAACATTGGTTAGGTCTCAACTATATTCCGATGAAGTTAACTTGCGGTATGCTGAGTGTCTGTAGCGGCTTAATACAATGTGGTTCAATCTGGACTTGGTCCCGGGGTTTCTCTGCATTTGCGGTTTTTCCTCGTTAACAAAACTTCTGGTGTCTGTGTTATTTCTTTTTCGCATTATATATGTTTATATAATTGAAATATCACATGTTGTGCGTAAGTTCAATCAATTGTGAATCCGACCTTTGGTTGTTGATTGAATTGATTGACACTTGGATATTGGTTTTTGATACCGTCCAAATTGTTTCTTATATTAATCAGGCTCACATATTTCTATTTGTTTGATTTGCTGGTTACATTAAGAAACAGAGATATAACTCTTGGATATATTTCTTGATCGAGCTCGCTTTATTAGTTGGTGCTCTCAGAATTATATTGGAGTTAGTCCATACAGATTTCCTAAACGAAATATTGGGTGTGGTTGTTAGACGCCCGTTTTTTCAATTTTTATCGTATCAATTCATGAAGTTTATTTAGTTAAATTTTTATTTTGTTGATGATTGCAATACTTGATATTTATTGATTATTATTTATGTGTTTCTTGAATTTCATGATAAAATTAGAAGATGTAAAAGGGTCTGCTTACAGACAGGTTAATAGCTTCAGGTCATGACATTATTGATGGTGGTCTGATTGTGTGCATTCTTGAAATGGCAGTCACTGGAAATTGTGGATTACGCATGGACTTCTTGATTTTTCGGGGAAAGTTCCTCTACGAAACCATCTTTACGGAAGAGCTTGGTCTTGTCCTTGAGGTTAGCAACGAAAAATTGGAAACAGTTAGGAGAAGGCTTCAAGGAGCCCATATTTCTGCTAAAATCCTTAGGAAAGTAACTTTTTTTACCTACGATGCGTCAATCGGTTGATGGGGTACCTCAATTACATTAGGAAACATCTTATCTAAGACATATATGGGAGGAAACTAACTTTCAGCTTGAGGTATTCCAAAGACTAACATCATGTGTATAATTAAAAAAAAGTAGATTGAAAAGCAGGCACAAGCCTTCTTGGGCTTTGTCTTTATTCCAACAGTAGATGGTGGAATTTGGATAAGGGGCAAAAGCGTCATCTCAAGACCGTAGACAAAATTCAACTCTCACGAGAGCTTAACCCCTTGGCCCTCAAGGAATTCTTAGCCACGATTTCTAGTATACGTCCCCGCGAGACACTGCTGGTCATGATACCGTGACTCCTAGCGCACACCTCGACGAGATACTGATGGTCGCGTAGGTTCTGTAGAGCGTAAAACATCCCCAGTATACTTATGAACCATAATAGCCACAATTGCAACATGTCTTCGTGAGACGCAGATGATTGTAATGCCATGATTCCTATTATACATCCTCGATGAGATGCTGCTGGTCATGTAGTATTTGTAGATGTGTAAAGACGTCCCCGTCGTACTTATGACCCATAGCGTAGATATGCATATCTCCTGTAAGCACGACTCACCCTATTTGAGATCAAAGACTGATTCCTAGTCATCATCGTGAGATACACTGGTCATGTCTATTCTAGGCCCTGACTCGACTTACCGAGGCTTCAGAATAATTCCTAAGACATCCCCACGAGATACGCTGGTTATGCTGCCTCTGGGCCCTTTCGACAGACTCCTAGAACATTCTTCCGAGATACACTGGTCATGTCGGCCCCATAAATACGGACTCAATTGATTCCTAGCACATCTCTGCAAGATACGCTGGTCGAAGACAAGTGAGCCAAAGTCTCGGAGAGACGTTAATCGGGAGTACAAAGCCCTTTCTTTCTCTTCAGGACGAGTCCCAGCTGACCAAAGAGATATTCTGATCCTTCAGTAAAATATCGGAGAGATTCACATCTCTCCACGAAATTTCAAAGAGATTCACATCTCTTCTCAAAATCCCAGAGAGATTCACATCTCTCTGAAAATTAAATCTCGGAGAGATTCACATCTCTTTTCAAAATCTCGGAGAGATTCAAATCTCTCTGCAAAATCTCTGAGAGATTGAAATCTCTTTGCAAAATCTCGGAGGGATTCTAATCTCTCTACAAAATCTCGGAGAGATTCAAATCTCTTCGCAAAATCTCGGAGGGATTCTAATCTCTCTGCAAAATCTCTTCGCAAAATCTCAGAGAGTTTCAAATCTCTCTGCAAAATCTCGGAGAGATTCAAATCTCTTCGCAAAATATCGGAGAGATTAAAATTACTCGAGAAATCTCAAACAAAGCTGAATATTCCCCATGATAGGCACGAGCCTCATGTAAGAATCAAGTCTCCTTTTCAGACTCGACACACGAATTCTGGGGCATCTCATGCCTTTTCACGTGACTCATCCTAGTCATTTTATGCATCGGAGAATATCTCTCTATCTTGGCCAACTCGGCTGAAGAGAATATTTCACTCTCTCAACACATCATCACAAAGGCTGAATCAGCTTCACACAAATGGGGGGATAACAGTTAGGGTTTTGGTATGGCGGTCTACGGCACGTGTGAGAAATACCCAGCTTATTTCTCACCGCAGAAGAGAGTAAAGGCGGTGGAATAATGAGATAAACTCAACCTAGTTTATCTCTATCTATTCCCGAAGAGACGGGAGAAGTACTCCGCACGACACGACAATCAATCCCTATCTTCACCGACCTGAGATTAGATAAATATGTCATCTATTTCTCCAAGCTAAGACATATCTTTATCATAACCTCTCAGAGAAATTCTTCTTCAAACCCTATATTTCTCTGATCTCTTTCTTCATCTGCTTCCCTCCCTAAGACCATCCCTAAATATCTTCCCTGTGACTAAAGCAGCCTTTGAACGGCCACTGTGCGTGGTTTAGGCGAAGACTGTTCGTGCTCAACCTCCCATAACTCACTTTCAGAAACCCTATAATCCCACTTTAGCCTCTCACCGATTTTAGGTAACTACATTTTAGCGACCACGGTGGGAGGTTGTTCACTGAGTTACAGATCTCAATCATGGTTACTATTAGGAAGGAAGCTGGTTCCATCAATCCAAACACAAAAAGAAAAATGTTCCATTTTTTCAGTCTATGTAAATCCATTATATATTTAGCCGAGAGAGTTATCTCTACCAGTAGTTTTCTCTCTAAAACGAGTGTTTGACCTAAGTGAATAATTTAGTGACGTCCCGGATCACCCGAAACTTTCCCTCTATGAGAAAAAACGTCCCAGTAACCTATTTCCACAAAAATATACTACTAATCCTTGAAAACGTTGGGTAAGGACCAAGGAGAGCTCCTGGGGACTCAACAGAATCTTGCAAAACCTCAGATCAACATCCAAACTTATCTGAAAACGCCTTTAGAGTTACAAGGAGGGATAGATCCAAGAAAATAAGATCCAATACACGTTTCCTAAATAAGGAGTACTAAAACTGATGAGAATAACACGGACTGGATCCAGTCTATTTGCAATCGACCTCACCAGAGAAGATGAAGCTCGTTATGAACGCAACAGATCAAAAAAGAAACCATCCTGAAAAAACGGGGGTCTAACAACCACACCCAATATTTTGTTCGGCAATCTGAATAGGCAAACTCCAATATACTTTTAAGAAAATCAACTAGACAGTCAGACTCAATCTAGATAAAAGTATATCAAAGGGTTTATATCTCAATTTCTCAATTAAAACTTCAATCAGCAAATAGGAATTTGTGAGCCCGATTGAATAAGAGAAATAACTTGGACGGTATCACAAACCAATATCCAAGTGTCAATCAATTCAATCAACAATCCAAAGGTTGGATTCAAGAACTGATTGAACTTAACGCACAACCTGTGATATTTCTATTATATAACAAAATATAACGCGGAAAAGAAATAACACAGACACCAGAATTTTGTTAACGAGGAAAACTGCAAATGCAGAAAAACCCGGGACCTAGTCCAGCTTTGAACACCACACTGTATTAGGGTCGCTACTGCACACTAGCCTACTACCAATGAACTTCAGACTGGAATGTAGTTGAGCCCTAATCAATCTCATACTGATCAAGGTACAGTTGCGCTCCTTACGTCTCGGAACCCCAACAGGATTCTACGCACTTGATTCCCTTAGTTGATATCACCCACAACTAAGAGTTGCTACGATCCAAAGTCGAAGACTTGATAAACAAATCTGTCTCACACAGAAAAGTCTATTCGAATAGATAAATTTGTCTCCCACAGAAACACATATGAGTTTTGTTCCGTTTTTTGATAAATCAAGGTGCACATGAACCAATTGATAAACCAGACTTATATTTCCGAAAAACAACCTAGTATTATCAATCACCTCACAATAATCTTAATCGTATGGTAGCGAAACAAGATATTGTGGAATCACAAACGATGAGACGAAGATGTTTGTGACTACTTTTAATCTTACCTATCGGAGATAAATCTCAAGCAAATCTTAGTAAAGATAATACTCAATCATGATAGAAGAAGTAAGATCAGAACACGAAACTAGAGAGAAAATACTTGGGTCTGGCTTAACAATCTCAATGAAGTCTTCAAGTCTTTAATCTATAATGGTTTTAGGAAAAACCTAGGTTAAAGGAGAATCGACTCTAGTACGCAACTACTATAACACAGGAGGTATGGGGATTAGGTTTCCCAGTTGCTAGAGTTTTCCTTTATATAGTTTTCAAATCAGGGTTCGCAATCTAAGTTACCTTGGTAACAAATCCTTCAATATTCACCGTTATATGAAAACCTGATTAGACTTAAGCTAATATCTTTCAACCGTTAAATCGAACTTAGATTGTTATACACAAATGAAATATACCTTCATTTAGGTTTGAGTAACCGTACCTAAACGTGTACACTATGTTGGGTCAACCATAGTTAACCGAGGTTAGCTATACGAAAACTCTCATATCAACCTTATTCATTTTAACCACAACTAGTTCAAATGAGTCAAATGAAACTAGTTATAGAGTTGTTCAATTGCTATATTCTCATAGAAGTATACAAGAACAAACTTGAAGCAAAATCGGTTTGATTCACTCGAATCAATTCATGAACATTATAGCCACGGTTTGCAAAGAATGCATTCCTTAATATATAAATGTATTTGTTCATGTCACAACCGATTTTTGAACTTTAACCACTCAAGTATGCAACCGTGTACGCATACTTAAATAGTCGGACCAAGTTTGGTTTTCGCCAGTATGCGAACGGGTACGCACACCACCAAACCCAGCAGAAATTTCCGGACATGAACCTTACGCTAGTATGCATACAGGTACGTGTACTTAGGTTCCCGGACTTCTCAAACCAACATGTACGCATAAGGGTATGCATACTATGGTTCCCGGACATGGATCACATATTTGCAAGAGTGCACAACATGTTTATAATCCAATGTTGGTTTAGTGTTCTAAACTCTATTTCAATCATTGAAACTTTCTTATAGGATGACAATACCGTTTTCACACACTATTAGCATCAAAGCAATTTTCAAGTTATTGAAATAATCATAACGAAACATTTCAAGTCTACATCAAATGATTGTATCACACAAATCATGTAAGATGTTACTCGGCGATTTTCACATGATCATCTTTTAACTTTCGTTAAGAATATAAGATGAGCTTGGTTGAAGAGAAAGCTTACCAACACATATTTAGAGAAATATGTAAGCGAGCTAAACTCAGCTCGAAATATCAAATGTGCATAGTAGAAAACTATATAGCACTACGACTTATGTCTCAATATAGGAGATAAAGTGATAGATGAGTTTCAGTCTCCACATACCTTTTGTTGATGAAGTTCCACAAGCTCTCCTTAGTAGTTCTTCGTTTTCAAATGATAAACGCCATGAAATCTAATGCTCAACTACACAATCTATCCTAGTCCGAGACATCTATAAGTAGACTAGAAATCAAGACTTATAGTTTTGATCACTAACATTGACAAACAAGATATAGATAACAATGCTTGCGAGTTCGACCGAGCAGTGCTCTAACAATCTCCCCCTTTGTCAATTTAAGTGACAAAACTACCAATACATATGGATTACAAAATAAATAAACTTTGTATCTTCTCATCCAAATGCATGATCCCCTTGGTTCTTCAACATTACTCGAAATCTTCGTCACTTCCAAGTACTCCAATGATTCTAAATGTGTTCAACTCAGCATCATAGTTGTTGAAGATACGTAGCTATAACAATGAGAAAACAGTTGCTCTCATTCATTGTTATACAGTGTCATAGTATTATTACACAACATCAAAGTTCAATTGTATCACAACTTTGACAATAATACTATGGTGATATGTATCACTCCCCCTTAGTCAATACTTCATCTCACAATGAAAACCACTCCCCCTTACATAATGATCTGTAAACCATATGTATTTGTAGTGTGAACTACATATTAATTCTCCCCCTTTTTATCAATATAAATTGGCAAAGGTACGAAAACTAGTGGGATACTCATGAAATTTTCATAGAGATACTTCATGACCAAAAGAGAACAACATTTCAACTTGTTTAGATACCATCATATAGCCGAAGCTAAATGCATTCATCAAGGAGTTTATAAAGATACAAGATAACCGCTATAATATTCCACAGCCACACTCCCCCAAAAATATTTGGCAATTAAGCACAAGTTCAATTAAGAACTCTCCACCATAAAATGTCATTCCGAAAGAACAACAAGAGCGACCTTACTTTTACAAGAAAAGAAGGATTTCTTTGGACATTAACAAATCACATGAAAACATGAATTTGTATCCAAAAATCTCAATTGAATTAACCATAAGGAAAATGATCAATTCAATTGGTCATGCTCAACATAAGAGAACTTATGGAGCAACACAGTACTTACACAAAGATGTGGATCAGGGAAAGACCAATATTGCAGAATAATCAAAGATTCATTCTATTTTCTATTTTCACAATGACATATAATAGACTTAATATTTGTAAACAAAAGTTCATCCTATCTTCCATCAATATTTTCATAATGACATAATATGCTTAACTTTTGTAGTCAAAAGTTCATTATATCTTTTATCAATATTTTCATACCGACATGTAATAGAGTTAACTTTTGAGCATATATGGGACAATCATAGTTCACGGACGCAAACACACATATCAAATAACAAGTTGCAATATATGAAATCATAAAGATTAATATTGCAAAATCATCTTCCAAATCAACTTTAGAATTTAAATAAATAAACCTAAAAACATTGCAAGATGAAATATCGTTGGAGATAGCTATGTGTACTCACAATAATTGCTATTCCAAACTCTAGTAATCCTTCTCAAAAAAAAGAATAAATTCTCATAAGAAGTTTCCTAGACATCAAGACAAACTCGTAATACACATTTAAGATGATTTGTCCTTAGAGGGTAGAATCAATCTTTTTCGTCAGGATTTACACCAAGAATATCTACCAAAGGCGTATAAAAATATTTTCTTAACAAAGAAGAACATACAAAGTCATTAATGACCATGCACCATAGTTCACATAAAATGATAGTGAACATTCAAGAATTCCATAGCAATGCGTACTACTGCCCATCCTTGAACTTCCGTCTTTGTGATTCACCAATATCATTCTTGTAAAAGCTACAAATGAGCTTAGAAGAGGATTACTCCAATAATACAAGTGCCCAAGTCCAAGAGAAGTAGAAAAAGTGCGACGAAACGGAGCAAAACACTCAAAAACAAGAGACTAGACAATGACCAATCTTAACTCATCCAAATTCAAGAATTCTCATCTCCAATTTGAATATAATTCAAATAGGAAGAGAATACAAAAAGAATGAGGCCATTCCGAGTTCGGACGAAGAAGTTACGGCCAAAAACAAGTTTACCGAACATCGACGTCTACAGGCCAGTATGCATACCGGTTTGCAAACGAATTTTCGTGACCTGGAGAAGTATGCAAACGGGTATGCCTACTAAAATCCCTGGATTTTGATTTTAAATGATGGTATGCATACATGGTATGTGTACCATGGAGTCCAATCATCCCGAACTACTATTTTCAAACCTTAACACTTATAAGAACCTTAAACACAGATCAAGTTAGGTAGAAATGAACGATAAGCAAGGTACATGGATCATTATAAGTGATATAAGCAAATAAAAACAAAAATCTTGCTTAAGTTTATAGACATGCCTTTTTAGAGGAATCCAATCGAATTCTGACCTTACCAAACATAATCAGGCGCCTACAATTCTCGTGCTTCCTCACCGTATACATTATGTGGCATTCCTTGGTGAGGATGCACTTACAACACAATCAAGTTGTGTTGAGGTGAATAATGTCTTGATCACCACAAGTGACTGAAGAAGAATTTTTCGTAACTATGGAATTTTCACCATCTATAGTTTTTGGCTTATTTTGTTTCACTTTTGGATTATTATGAAAGAGATCGCTTTTAGAACCTTCCACATCCAAATCCAATTTTCCAAAGAACTTGTTAAGTTCCAACATCATGGATACTACCTTCTCCATAGTCATGGAATTTTCTGGAAGATCATTCCTTTTCACACTCAAAGCATCATTGGCTTTCTTTGGTACCCACTTTTGAGTGCGTTTAGGAACAGCCAGAACCTTCTTCCCGTTGTTCTCTTCAAGATTTCTCGGAAGAGAATTGGATTAACTATTCTTTTGAAAGTTAGTCTTTCTCCAATCGGGAGAATCGAATCTTGTCTTCGTTTTTACGAAGTTATCCTTTTGATAACCATTACGATTGTGTAAAGGATTCGTATGACGTTTATAGGCAAATCAAGGTTTATCACAACACCGATTCCTTTTCCTAAAGGTTGTACAGTTACAACCTGTAACGTTAAGGTTATTTGTAGTTGCAGGAAATCCCACACTACACCCCTCACTCGAATTTTCTTAATTAATCCATTTGAAGATGAGTAACAATATATTTTATTGACTGTTTTCTTGAAAGGTTTACAAAGAAATGTAGAACAGAGCTAAAGAAATTACAATCACTCTTAATTTTCTCTCTCCTAATGACTTGCTCCACAATTCAAAAGAATCCCCCCTTACAACAGACTTACTCGACCCTTTATATAGGGTATTGCATAGTGGACGACAGCTAAGCTGTCCTTTATTTTCAGGAATCCTTCGCGAAGCATCGCAAGTATGTAAGTGTTAAACTTCGCGACACTCCTAAATCTCGCTAAGTCTTCATACTTTTATTATGTTCTCGTCCATCATGCGCGTCATTTAAATTATTTTTGCGACACCTTCGCAATGTAGTTGTTTATTACTCTCAAGTATTGCTTTGCCGCGATATTCAGTCCTACATCTTGCCTCTTCTCATGTATTCTCCGGAAAGTAGAGAATGTCATGAGAACTAATGTTTTGATATGTCGCCACCGTTTAGTTTCGCGTTTTTCTTTTACCGACAAGATTCCGTGAATTTAGGAAAACGATGTTTACACGTATCTAAGATTTTATTTTTACCGGTTCGTCCGGTTACCTTCTCTTGTCTATTTAAAGAGGAATTCCCTTTGAAAATTCTCTTCTATTACTTCATCTTCTTTATTGTCTGCAATTTCTCTCTGCCGTTTTCCTTCATTGTTTCCTGCTGTAATTCTTCTGCTACTGTTTCTATGGCATCAAGGTCTGTTGATTTTACCAATTTTGATTACTTCATGATTGATCTCTTTTATTGTAGTCTTTTATTTGAATATTGCTCTTCTTTTAATGTTTCTCCCACCATTTTTATTTCACCAAGACAAACCCACCTCCAAATTCACCGTTAAGAACCCTAATATTTCTTCAGTTCAAAATTGAAATCCTTTGCTTTAAAAGGCATCCTCGCGAGTGGCAAGGTATTTAAGAAACATTTACCCTTTTAATAACAATATTGTTGCCTTGTTTCTTATTTAACTTGTAATTCGCAGGATGGCAAAAATGAAGGTAGATCTCCCAAGAGGCATCGCCACTCTAAGCCTCGTCGCACCTTCTCGTTTCCTTTCCCGGGTTCAAACTTATTTCTTCTCCTCTGTGCCTTCGCAAAGCGATTCATCTCTTCCAGCGATTGCCTCGCAAGAGAAACCAACCCCTTCTCTTCAAGATAATCCATCCTCTCCTGCGATATCCTCGCAGGATAAATCAATTCCTGAGTTTTCTCGTGGAATGAAATTCTTCAAAATGTACCCCTCTCCACTCTTTCTCTTAATACTTCTCTTTCTCCTTCAATTGTTTACCGAGACTTCTTCAACTCGGCATTCTTATGATCAAGAATGATTCACCTTTTCCTTCCTCGCTTCTTCCGAGTCTACCCTCTTACCAAAGAAAACTTAGAAGGGATAGATGTAGCTTTTAAAGTTTTATCGGACACCATGAACGATGTCAAGAAAACCTCCACCGATCCTATCAAGTCTTGTGTTTTTGAATCCTTGAATAAATACTCGGCTCGACACGTTGTCGCAAACATCTTTGGAGCAAAAAAGTTAAGATCTTAAAGAACAATCTTCTCAACATTTCACTGGATTGCGACAATCTTCGCAAGAAGAGTGAAGATTTAAAAGGTACATTTGATAGGTGTAGAATACACCGTATTTACTATTTAGAGTTTATGCTTTCTTTGCTATTTTTCATGTGAATTTTTTATTTTACGCTTGTTTTGAGTTTTATAGCTACTTTGGAGTCGCACGGAGGAAAAGAAGAAGAAATCACCCAAAATTGAGCAAAAAGGGCATAATTGTCATTTCATAGGGCGAGCACTATCCTGGAGCCAAGTTAAAGTTAAGGGGCACTCATGTTTGGAGAAGTATTAAATAATAGCCAAGCACAGATAAGGGGAGGCCAAATGGTTAGCCCTTATCAGGGGTGACCGGGTGTCATTATCCACCCTCACTCAAAACCTAAACCGAGAGACAGCTTTCCTCTCAATTCATTATTACATTGTGTTTCACCTGAAAGGCGGCCGCTGTTGAATCAGAGAGATCGAGAAATTCAGATCGAGCGATAAACAGTAGGGAAAATGGAGGTGAAGAAGATACAGAGAAGAATGTAGACGGGGCTTACGTTGAATTGAGAAATAACATGATGGGCCGTTGTTCGTCGAAAACCGAAATGAAGAAAAGAGATTTAGAGCCGAGTGTTTATCGATATTTGTGAAGATCAAGATGAGGAAGAAATGTGAAATTACTGGGAGATAGTGGTATTGTTCGATTTGTAGAGAAAACAAAGATAAAGCTGCTATTTAAAGAACAGATTGAGAAGAAGGGCGCTGTTGATTATGGGTTCGATCTGCAATGATGGGTTCTGGTGATGAGCAAGACATGGAGATGGAGAAATCGAGAAGTTGGGTTGCTCTCAGATTTGTTGGTTTGAGTTTGGTGATGGGATTTGTTGGAATCGATCTCAGATGTTGTTGGGTTTTGGCATGAGGTTGAGTCGATTGATGTTGAGATTGAGGTTCGTTGCTTGAATCAATGGGTTTCGGAGGTGGTTCTGTTATTGTAGGGTTAGTCTGATTCGATTAAGGTTGTAGCTGAGAAGAACTCAGAGATGAAGAGAGGGTATGTCAGTGCTCTATCCAAGCTAGTGTTGGCCTGAACCGTGGTTTGCGGTTTGAAGTGGCAACAGATGGTGCAAATGGCAATGGCTAGGAAGAGGGATGTGCTAAGTTGATGGTGATGCAGGAGAGTAAAGAGTTGAATGATGAGCTCAAGATGGATCTCAAGCCGCACAAGTGGAGATGACAGCAAGCCGGGTGCTTGCTGGAGCCGGGCAGGAAATGGGAGTTGCAGGATTCTCGTTGGATTTTTGGTGGATCAAAGTTAGACACCGAGAGGAGCAAGATACAAATGCAGACCATAGTGTTGGTGGTAGATGTCGTGGTGTGTTGATCTCACAATAAGAGATGGGTAAAGAAGTGGAGCACAAAGACCAAGTCGGGTGTTGGCATACAAAGCTTGATCACAGGGAGTGACTTTGGTTGGTGATAATCAGACTAATAACAAGTAGAATAGAACATAACTTGATTCATTGTTTCGTAACGAAGAAGGATTCCTTGATCTTGTCTCTCTTATTGCTTTCATCTTTCAACTTTCGATTTTAATTGCTTTGTTTATTTCCTTTTGCTTTTACACCCCCTTTTGTGACAATTTTTACAACTAGAATCTCGTGCTCCTCGTGGATCGACCTTGACTACCCTATATTACTAGTTAATTAGGTAGTAAAGTATTAATTAATTTGATTGCACCTACGACACGCATCAAATTTTTGGCGCCGTTGCGGGAGCAATGGATGATTTTAGTTGTTTTTATTTTTCTTTTGCTTTATTCTTGCTTTGTTGGATTCTATTCGTATCTAACTTGGTTTTCGATAATCTTATTTCAAAATGGTTTTCCATGTATGGTGGACAAGAGCAAGCATATTACAACAATCAATACGGTTTTCAACCTCAACATTATGGCAACTTCCAACCATCCTTGGGGATACAATCAAAACCAATCTTTTGGCTATGATCAAATTCCTACGTAACCTTATGGATATTCCCATACATATCAACAACCTTATGACGGGTATGTAAGTGGACAATCACAGGATGGGAGGATAGTTTTGTTTATGATCGAAATTCTCTAGTTTTGCAGATAAGATGTTGGCCATGATTGGGGATCTTCAACAAAAGATGCAAGAATCACATCGAGAAATTCAAAGGAATTAGGAGAAAATATACGAACAAATTAACAAACCTTTGGAGACTTTTGATGACGCTAGTGTAGATTACTCGAGCCTTGATCTTAATAATGATCAATCACCTATTCAAAAGGAAGAGCTTGAGGAAGATGCATTTATTGCTTGGCAAAAATTTCTTAGGGAAAGATGGGAGTCCGCTAAGTGTATGAGTGTTCCGACAATGAGGAAGTTATTCCAACTCCGGATCATAATAACGATCCTTCACCTATTCAAAAGGAGGAGATTGGGTGTGACTTACCTATTGTTGTAAATCTGTAACACCCGTGACAAGAAGATTTTACAATCTATACCGATGAGAATCATTTTAGTGAATGGCCCGATTCCGATGATGAGAATGTTGAAGAGATGATACTAGATGATGAAACCACATTCATTGATTTTGTGGAAGACCCAATTGAACTTGCTAATGATTTTAATGATGCCGATACTTTGGTTAAGGTAGAAAACGATTTAAGAATGGTTGCAAGGTTTAATAGAGGTCCACGATATACAAGAGGTAAGTAATTCACTTGAATTTTTTAAGGATGAAGAGGATTCTATAATACAAGAAATTGTGCAAGGTTTGTCTAATCCTTTGCATATTGATTCTTCTCCTTTACCTCTTATTGGTTTGAATGTATGTGCTTCGAAAGTATTTTTGGATGATTTTGTTTCTAGATATCCACCATTGGAAACACTTGATGCTAACACCATGCAGGTTTGCCAAGAGGAATACATGGAAGTTCCAAAATTCTATGTTCTTTATACACTTCCGAGTGTGGACGAATAAGTGTGGGGGAATTTCTATCGAGCGATAACATCATTATTATTTTCTTGTGCTAATATTTGTATGGAGTTATTGTTTGCAAAACAGTATTATGGGTGGATCCTCAAATTTTCAGATTGTTAGTATATAGGGAATGAATCATGCAAGAGCTAAGTCAGGCCGACTTTAAAACAAGCGCTTTAATGGGAGGCAACCCATAGGTTTTGTATTTCTTTTGCTTTTTATTTTGTTATTTCTTTTTCTTGTTTCTTATCATGTTAAAATTTCCCACCTTAACTTTTACTAGAGGATTCAATTACTGAGGACAATGTAAGGTTTAAGTGTGGGGGAGTGGTTAAGCATGTTTTTAAAAACAAAATTACAAAAAAATTAAAAATTTTGAAAAAAAAAAAAAGTTTTACTTAAAAATTCCAACTTTTAAAGATTTTAGAGTCACTAGCATACTTTTAGGTATGTTTACATAGAGATTTTGACCGACATAATTGAACTTGGAAATGTTAGAGAACTACATTCGATTTCTTGCTTGTTTGAGTGTTAAATAATGGATTTAATCATGCCGGTGATGCGAATTTGGTGCAGGGAGAAGTGCATTATTAGAGTTGCCGATCAATCATTAGTGGAGACTACCCGTATTCATATCATGTGAGGCACCCCAGTAAATTTTTCCGTCTACTAAAGAGCTTTCTTTTGAGTGTGTGTCACCGTAAGTAAATTCCGGTAGAATGGGTGAGCTACCCAACCTCCCACCAATAGAAGCACTACTCTTTGATCTCTTGAGTGCTAATTTTGTCAATCATGAGGGTGACGCCTATAGATGAAAGCCTCCTTCTTGTAGTTCGATTTGGTAAAGCTAGCACCATTCTCTCTCGCGACAACAACGGATCCATAGAAACACTCTCATCATCAACAAGGAGCGACATCAAAATCTACAAGGAAAGTTGAAAAGTTTAAGGTTTACAAGCAACGAGAAAAAGAGCAAATTTCAAATACAAGTAAAAGCAACATACAAAGATCGGATTTTACATATAAGTTGGGGACTTACAATACAACGAGGTAATTTTATATCCAAGTATGAAGACTTATTCATGAAAGCGAAGAAAAGTAAAAGGTGAAATTTTTTGAAGTTTATGATTTCAAGACAATACAAGTTGTGAAGAATCAAGCGGTAAAATACTTCTCCCACGGCCATGGTTTATTTTTTTAATTTCTCTTGTCTTAAAAAAAAAAAAAAAAAAAAAAGAGAAAAAAAACAAGAGAAATATTTGTTTTGTTAATAAGCCGTGGGGAAGGAAAATTTATAAGGAAGTTTCAAGCGACAAGTATTTTAAGGTAAAAAAAAAAGAGTTACAAATTGTTAAGGATTTATGAAATTCAAGGGTTTATCATCAATAGTTGAAACCGAGACGAAGACCATGAAGACGAGGAGCGGAAGACGCTTTATTGGATGACGAGAGTGGTGTTATCAAAATTGGCGATCGGATGTGAAGGGGTGAGTAAGTAATCTCATCCTCGATTTATGGTTGATTTCCTTTCGTAGAGATCGTTAGGAAAAATGGTTTTTCAAAATATAAAAGATGTGGGTTTTTAAAATATTTTAAGTTGTCCTTCCCACCATTCAACGTGGTTATGGGAATTCTCTTCATTCCTACCCGCACACATGTGTGACCCATAAAAAAGCCGCTTTTTGAGTGCAATTATCATAAAATCCTTTTTGGTGAGGCGTAAGTCGAGGCGAAATGCTTATTGATCGCTTCTCAAACATGCATTCTCTCATTATGGTGTGGTTATTTCTCACTCAACATTTAAGAACCAGAATATGTTCTTTAGTATTTCTAACTTCTTATTACTAGCATGTAAACTCTATGTCCTCATAACTTTTGATGCTTGTGACGCCGAACGCTTTGAAGTTGTGAGTTTTTAGTTTGATTTGCTCGAGGACTAGCAAAGTCTAAGTGTGGGGGAATTTGATAGGTGTAGAATACACCGTATTTACTATTTAGAGTTTATGGTTTCTTTGCTATTTTCATGAATTTTGTATTTTACGCTTGTTTTGAGTTTTATAGCTACTTTGGAGTCGCACGAGAGAAAAGAAGAAGAAATCACCCAAAATTGAGCAAAAAGGGCATAATTGTCATTTCATAGGGCGAGCATTATCCTGGAGCCAAGTTAAAGTTAAGGGGCACTCATGTTTGGAGAAGTATTAAATAATAGCCAAAGACACAGATAAGGGGAGGCCAAATGGTTAGCCCTTATCGTGGGTGACCGGTTATTATCCACCTCACTCAAAACCTAAACCGAGAGACAGCCTTTCCTCTCAATTCATTATTACATTGTGTTTCACCCGAAAGGCGACCGTCGTGAATCGTAGAGATCGAGAAATTCGTATCGAGCGAGAAAAAGAGGGAAAATGGAGGTGAAGAAGATACGTAGAAGAACAGACGGGGCTTACGTTGAATCGAGAAATAACACAAGGGCCGGGCCGTTGTTCGGGTCTCGAAACCGAAATGAAGAAATGTAGATTTAGAGCCGAGTGTTTATCGATCGTTGTGAAGATCAAGATGAGGAAGAAATGTGAAATTGCTACCGATAGTGGTATTGTTCGCTTTGTAGAGAAAAAACAAGACAAATTACCGCTATTTAAAGAACAAGATTGAGAAGAAGGGCGCCGTTGATTATGGGTTTGATCTCGCAATGATGGGTTCTCGTGATGAGCAAGACATGGAGATGGAGAAATCGAGAAGTTGGGTTGCTCTCGATTTGTTGGTTTGAGTTTGGTGATGGGATTTGTTGGAATCGATCTCGATCTTTGTTGGGTTTTGGCATGAGGTTGAGTCGATTGATGTTGAGATTGAGGTTCGTTGTTGAATCAACGGGGTTCTGGAGGTGGTTTTGTTATTGTAGGGTTAGTCCGATCTCGATTAAGGTTGTAGCCGAGAAGAACTCGTAGATGAAGAGAGGGTATGTCGATGCTCTATCCAAGCTAGTGTTGGCCTCGAACTCCGGTGGTTTGCAGCTTGAAGTGGCAGCTGATGGTGCAATGCAATGGCCGGGAAGAGGGACGTGCTAAGTTGATGGTGATGCAGGAGAGTAAAGAGTTGGAATGATGAGCTCAAGATGGATCTCAAGCTGCACAAGTGGAGATGACAGCAAGCTGGCGCCGTTGAGCCGGGCAGAAATGGGAGTTGCAGGATTCTGTTGGATTTTTGTGGATCAAAGTTAGACACCGAGAGGAGCAAGATACAAATGCAGTGACCATAGTGTTGGTGGTAGATGCTGTGTGTGTTGATCTGTCAATAAGAGATGGGTAAAGAAGTGGAGCAGCAAGACCAAGCTGGTGTTGGCATACAAAGCTTGATTGCGGGGAGTGACTTTGGTTGGTGATAATCTGTGACTAATAACAAGTAGAATAGAACATAACTTGATTCATTGTTTCGTAACGAAGAAGGATTCCTTGATCTTGTCTCTCTTATTGCTTTCATCTTTCAACTTTCGATTTTAATTGCTTTGTTTATTTCCTTTTGCTTTTTACACCCCTTTTGTGACAATTTTTACAACTAGAATCTCGTGCTCCTCGTGGGATCGACCTTGACTACCCTATATTACTAGTTAATTAGGTAGTAAAGTATTAATTAATTTGATTGCACCTACGACACGCATCAACATTTTGCCTCTACTTTTTTTTTTTTTTTTTTTGAAGACTCAAGTCCTTGTTCACCCTTCAAGCTTTAAACCAGAAACGAAAAATGGAGATATATCAGCTTGAATCTACATGTGAAGAATTCGAGCCGAATAAGATTCTTGGGTGGAGCAATATAACCAATTAGATAATCTTCATACATATGCCGTTGACCAAATAGATAATCTTTCTAAGGAAAATGCCGATTTAGCCTTAAACACGACTTGTTAAGTAATGACTTATCTCGCCTCGTATTCTTTGACTAAAGCTAATTTAGAGTTGGAAACTTTATCGATGAGAATGGAATTCTTTCTCAAGAGAAGCGAACTTTATTAAACAAGGT
>JAJJWW010000078.1:0-145178 GCA_023531295.1 Papaver armeniacum
TATCTTAAGTCAACTCAAACGCTTCTGCGTATCATCGTCAACCTTGATTATCAATATGGCGGTCGAAGAAATGCTTGTCAGTGGTGCAACAAGCATATTGAAAAACTTGGGTTCTCTTGTCACTGAACAGGTTCGTGTTTAGGGCTGGCAATGGATAACCGATATCCGGGATCCGTTTTCGATTATTCGAAATCCTATAGGATTTTATCTGTTATATCGGATACCGGATATCCGAATCCGATAATTTGTCGGATATTTCCCCTTAACCTATCGGAATCGGATTGGGATCTATCCGTTAGGTTAATATCCGATATCCGATAGTGTAGGGGCGTACATGTAATTTCCCATACCCAGTCTACTAGTCGAGGAGGAGTCGAGAAGATTAGACAGAACTCATTTCCCTTTTATTTTTTTCTTCTCTTCTCAGTTCTCACTTCTCTGTCTCGCTCCCAATAATTTTCCCCTCTCCAATAATTAATCACTCAATCAGGTATGATTCGCTCCCAACTCTATGTTGTAATTATTTCTCTTTTAATTTGTTCGATTTCTATGTTCGATTCTTATGAAATTAGGATTTCTGTGTTGCAATAAAAAACTAGGATTTCTGTATGGATGAAAGATTTGAGATGGGTTTAAACTAAATTAGAACATGTGGTCGAAGAATAAATTAATATTGATATTTAGGGCTTGATAAAGTGCGATCTCAGCTCGATTTAAATCCCCCCGTCTTCTAGGGTTTTCAGTTTCATGGTTTTCATGGTTTTATCATTGTCTTGTTCATGAAATTTTGGCTAATCTCTTGCTGTTATTATTTATTGCAGGCTCCCAAAAAAGGTTTTCGGAAACTCTAGTAGCAGCAAAGAACTCCCTTGTATCTCTAGGAACATGCACTGCTTCTAGCTCGTCTGCATGTATTGACCACCTAATGGTGTAGCCTTTGCTGTTATATGCTATTACTAGCTTTAGAAGAACAATCTTTCCCTAGGTACACAATAGCTACTGTGTAATATGAACCACTAATGAGACCTATAGGATCTACATTTCTCGAAAGCTTCCAGCACTGTGATTTCCCTTTATATGACTGATAATGTGTGGCTTTAGAATGTAGAAGCCTTTTAGCCGTGTGATTGTGACTTCTCTTCATATACTGTCTCACAATTCAGTGGAAATTTTAGATTGCATATAACATTATCCACTTAATATTCTAAATTTGCTCATTCTCTGATTTGGTTTTCGATAGTTATGAATTTTTTCCGCCCAGTATTATTTTTTCTTGTTAGCTTCTCTTTGTAACCTTGTGTTCTTAGCGGTTTTCTTGGTTCAAAATTTACAAGTTTAAATAAAAATTATAAAATATAATGATGCAGGTATATCCATGCATGTCATTGCATTATGTGGTCAGTGTAATTCTTATAGCAAGTTGGAAACAATGGTTATGCAATAGTTATGTTCTTAGCGTACCTGCATATGAGTATAAAGTTAAACCTAGAAATCTTAGAACAGTTGTGAAGATTAAGGATGGAAAATTGCTAGTTAGATAGAATCACAGATTGTTACTTTGCGATTTGGATTTGAATACTCACAAGTCACAAGACAGTTAACAAGAGAGGATTTAAGGACGATAATTTTTGACAGTGGTACATACACATAGTATAGTCTCTTTGAATACCGATAAAATGATACAGTTAGAATCGAAATGAGTTTAAATTTTTGTTTCAAAATATTTTATTTTTGTTAATCTCAGTACTGGAATTGTGGTATGCAATCTATATTGAAGCTGAGCCTTTTCATTTCTACTTGATTTTGGCCATAAGTCTTTTCATTTTTATCATCCCACTATTTTTAGAAAATGGATTGAAAACTCCAAATATGGCTTGCTTAATCTCGACGTTAGAACATTTCTGTAGCTTTTAGAAAAAGCTACAGAAAGCGACATTATTATATGCAAACTAATGTTGACGGTATTTGATATGCAAAAAATGTATTCTATGATGCTTATATTCCAAGGATGGCACACCTGGAATAGTTATGTTCTTATTTTATACTAGAATAACAAAATAACCTTCGGCATGTAATAAGAATTGTGCTATTTTATTGTTTAGTATGAGTTTGTTACCATATAGTGGATATTATATCAGCCTTTTCTATTTGTGTAGCTTATCATATAGTTTATCTTAAAGTAGTGGTGTGTTGACAAATATGTGTGTGCTGATGAAAAATGCAAATTTGTGTATTCTCAGAATGTCTAAAAGTCAAAGAGCATCCAATAGAGTTGGAACTTCAAGCATTCAACCCAACTCCGAGCAACCAGAACAAGAAGATCAAAGTGTTGCTTCAACATCACCTTCTTCGGGTAATAAGAGATCATTAGCATAAGCAGCAGATGAAAATCATCCACTTGTTATTGCTTTAAGGAAGAAATTGCACACAACAAGGTCACCGTCATGGGATGAATTCACAAGGAAAATCATTATAGAGCCTGATAAAGATAATCCGGGTAAGGAAGTGGCTGTCCTTTATGGTGAATGTCATCATTGTCATAAGTTGGTACCTGCTTGTAGTGAACAAGGAACTCCCCCTTGGCTCAACATCTAAAAACCCGCCTTGAGAAGCCTGAAAACAAGCCAGGACAAATGAAGATTACCACTGCAATTAAAAAGGCAGGTACTAACCAAGTGAAATTACTTAATTACAAGTATGATCCTATAGTTACTAGGAACTGCCTTGCTAAAATGATTGCTAAACATGATTATCCACTTAACATGGTTGAGCATTTCTATTTTACAGAGTTTGTTAAGTCTTTGAACCCTTATGCGAGAATGCCATGTAGGAATACAAGTAAAGTTGATGTGTTGAGGTGTTATGCTGAAATGAAAGATGAATTGCAATTACAATTATAGAATTTGACTTCCAAATGTAGTCTCACAACTGATATGTGGACTGCCAAACACACTAAAGATGGTTATTGTTGTGTTACATGCCATTTTATAGATGATGAGTGGAACTTGATTGCCAAAACCTTAGCTTACATTGTAGTGCCATGTTCTCTCAGATTTTATCAAAGCTTGCACAGTGGAATGGAACATTGATAGGAAATATTTTGCTTTGACTGCTGATAATGGTCCAGCTAATGGGGTGATGATGAGAAATCTTATGAAGTGGATAGATGGTAAGAATTGTTTGTTGCTTCAAGGAAAATTGTTTCACATGAGGTGTAACAACCACATATTGCATTGGATTGTATTGTATGGCATGAAAGTAGCTGATGAGTTTATAGATGGTATTAGAGATTGTGTTAAGTATGTAAAGGCTTCACAAGCTAGGAAAGAAAAGTTTGAAACAACATTGACACAATGTAGATTGTCTGGAGAAGTTAGTTTAGATGTGGACACAAGGTGGAACTCCACTTTTATGATGCTTAAGAATGCAATTAAACTGCGAGAAGGTTTTGAAAGACTTAGTGATTTAGATTCTGACTTCAATATTCTGCCATCAAGTGAGAAGTGGGAACAAGGAATATAAATTTGTAATTGTTTGGAGGCTTTTAATGATATTTCAACTGAGTTTGCAGGGATTAAGTATCCAACTGCAAATCTTTATTATAATGGGGTATATAAAATTAACCAAAGCATCAAAAGTTGGGAAGATAGTACTTTTGAGTATGTCATAGCAATGGGGTTGAGAATGAGACAAAAGTTTAATGCATACTAGAGTGAATGTAATTTGACTATGAGCATTGGAGTGGTTCTAGATCTAAGGTACAAGGCAAGATGGGTAAGGTTCACATATAAGATAATTTTTGGGGATAATGAACTTGCAGCAGTTGAGTATGAGAAATTGAAACAGACTTGACCAAAATTTTCAAGGCGTATGAATCTCAAAACAACACTTCAAAGACTGCTTCTTTAGCAACTCGTCTCTCGCAAGGATGTAAGAGGCCCAGGTACAAGTAAGTTAAGTAACCCAGATTATGCTACTTTTTGTTGGAAAATGATGAATATGATGTTCAGAAATCTGAGTTAGAGACATACTTAGAAGAACCAATTCTTCCAACTATGTCACCCCAAGATGAATACAATTTTGATATATTGAGTTGGTGGAAGCTAAGTGCCGCTAAGTACCCAATTCTATCAAAGATAGCAAGGGATGTGTTGGCTGTTCCGGTGACGATGTAGCATCGAGTCCATGTTCGGCGATGGTGGAAGGGTTCTAACAACACACAGACTTCACTAAGTCCAGAATTAGTCCAAGCATTGTTATGCTTAAGTGATTGGCTGCCAGACTTCTTTGATGCAGT
The DNA here is from genome assembly GCA_023531295.1 of Papaver armeniacum. Classification (NCBI taxonomy): domain Eukaryota; kingdom Viridiplantae; phylum Streptophyta; class Magnoliopsida; order Ranunculales; family Papaveraceae; genus Papaver; species Papaver armeniacum. Next base: position 4,298 of record JAJJWW010000078.1, read on the forward strand.
AAATCTTCTTTTCCTTTGCTTAGTTCTTTTCCTTTGCTTAGTTCTTTGTTAAAAATTGAGACTAGATATCGATTTTTTGAGTGAAAGCCTATGCATTTTGCTTGTTTACACTCTTCATAGTAGTGGTATATCAGGTGATTCTTTGTAATTTGTGAATGCAGAAATGGAAGTCGTCGACTGAAGTGAAGTCGATGCAATGATACAACATGCTAGGCAGCCAAGCAAGATCACACTAAGTTATACTACTCACTAGCGTGTTGATATTGTTAGCCTCTGTGACTGTTAGCCATTGATTTTTTCTTTTTTGGCTTTGTTGTATCCTGTTGTGTACTTTCTTTTGAATTCACTAGACTGGGAGTAAACTCTTTAACTCTAAACATTGTGCTTGTGTGGGTTTGTACTTTTCACTGAACATTTTGAACTTGAAAAGACAAAGAGTCTGTTTTTTTCAAGCTTTTAGTTTTTTTCCTAGTTATCGGATTTTTAATGGATAAAAATCCGATATCCGATAGCTTAACCTTAACCTTATCGAATTGGAGTTTTTGATATCCGCCGGATGTTATTGGATATCCGATATCCGATATCCGATAAGCCTTAACCTTAACCTTATCGGAACTTCCAATATCCGCCGGATATCTATCCGTTGCCAGCCCTATTCGTGTTGCATAGGGAGTTGCTGACGATATAAAAAAGCTTAAAAAACACTCTAGAGATGATTGAGGTTGTTACGAATGATGCTGAGACAAAACAAGTAAAGGATACTGCTGTGAGATTTTGGTTAAGAAGGCTCAAGGATGTTGTTTATGATGCTAATAATGTTTTAGATGAGTTATCCTATGAATCCATCCGTCGGTACGAAAAGAAATATAAGGTACAGGGCCTTCTTTCATCCTCCAATCCACTTGCATTTCATATTAAGATGTCTAATAAAATTAAAGATATCAATAAAAACTTAGATGGAGTTTCTAGTGACATGGCTAAGTTTCACTTGGAAGGGATTAGTAGCACTAGTGATGATGAGCATGATCAATATATTGAGCAACAAAACCGGCTAACTGCATCCCATGTAGATGAACTTAGAGTATTTGGTAGAGAGAATGATAAATTAGCGATAATAAAGATGCTAATGACAGTCCACATATCCTCATCGTCATCTGTATATTCTAGCCAATATGAAAAAGTTTCCGTGGTATCCATAATGGGTATGGGGGGACTAGGAAAGACTACACTAGCTCAGTTGGTTTACCAAGATGACTCAGTAATGAGAAACTTTGAACCAAGAATGTGGGTTTGTGTAGCTGATGTCTTTGATATAAAAAAGATTTTAATGAATATAATCGAGTCCATTACTGAAAGAAAGTGTGAGGATGTGTCAAATGTTGTGGTCTTGTTTAGTAAAGTTCAGGAAATGTTAAGAAGCAAAAAATATTTGCTAGTATTCGATGATCTGTGGAACGAGAATGCGGAGGACAGGGAGAAACTTAGGGGTATGCTCCATGTTGGTGCTTACGGGAGCAAAATCTTGGTTACTACACGTAGTGACCAAGTTGCTTCTATTGTTAGGGGTATAGTTCCACCATACGACTTAAAAACCTTATTACATGAAGAAGAATGTTGGTCTATCATCAAAAACAGAACCTTTTCTCCTGGTGGAGCATTTGAGACTGCAAGCATGGCATGTATAGGACAACAGATAGCCAAAAATGTGTCGGGTTACCACTTGCAGCCAAATTTCTCGGAAGTCTAGTGTTCTTAAAAAGACACGAGAAAGAATGGTTACAAATCCGAGACAATGATATCTTTAATGAAATAGAAGGTCACAGCTAAATCATGTCAGTATTGAAATTGAGTTATGATAACTTGTCATCCCAGTTGAAACAGTGTTTCTCATATTGCGCTTTGTTTCCCAAAAATTGGGTGATTGATAGAGAAACTCTGATTCAATTGTGGATGGCTGAAGAAACCCTTCAGCCATCTTCTAGAGTCGGTAAAAGATCCATTGAAGATATTGGAAATGATTATTTTCAATGTTTGTTATCAAGTTCATTCTTTCACAATGTAGTAAAGGATCCATTAGGCGACATCCTTACGTGCAATATGCATGACTTAGTGCATGATCTTGCACAAAGTGTTGTCGGTGTTCATGAAACCACTACTCTCTATGCTAGCGGATTCGAAAATATTTCTGAAATTCGTCTTTTGCGGTTGGTTTTAAACGAAGAAGCATAAAAAATATTTTCGAAAGTCTTGAGTAAGGCAAGAAAACTGCAGACAATCTTTTCCATAGAAGACGAGCATTCGGGAACTAGAGTTAGAAGTTTATTTAGTAGTAATTGTTGTCTGCGGGTTGTTTATTTGCTTGGTGCGGAGGATACTCAAAGCATTATGTCTTCGACATTAACGTTTAAGCATATGAGGTACCTTAATTTGTCATTTTGTATGATTGAAGTTTCCATCAATCAACTTTACCATTTGTAGACACTGGTACTTTCTCGATGCCAAAACGTTCACAAGATTCTCATAGACATCGGATCTTTGAGAAACTTAAGGCATCTTAGTCTATGGTTTTCTGACGCTCAAGTACTTCCTGATTCTATTGTAAGCCTAACAAACCTACAGAAGTTAGATCTTAGTAATTGCTGCAGTTTGGAAGCCTTACCTCTAAATATTGGATCTTTGCAACATTTAAGGTCCCTCGATGTTAGAGGCACATCAATTACAGCATTACATGATTCACTCACTTGCATTGAAAATTTAAGTTGGTTGAATTTTGAGGATTGCTGGTCTTTAAAGTCACTACCTCAAGACCTCAGAGCAGTGATTTAAGGTGCCTTAAGGTGAGAGGTACTAGTATTAAAGTATTTCCTGAATCTTGCATTAATAGTCTCTGCCATTTGGAGATATTTGAGCTAGGAAATGAGTGTGAGCTTCCAAAGGAGATAAAGAATTGGCTGAAACTGAGACAACTCTTTTTACCCAGCCCTAGGTATAGTGATGATGCTGATAGAATGATAATGCCTAGAGGTATAGAAAGACTAACTTTCCTTGAAGAGTTACGGTCTTACTTGGCAAGGAAAGAAGAGGTCTGTAGTGGGGTTGAAGATTTAGAAGGCCTAAACTCCCTCAAGGTTTTAGAGATAAGAAATTTCGAGAATGTCCGAGGCAATATAGATGCAGAGAAAGCGAAGTTAAAGGACAAACAAAATATTCAGGGTTTGTTTCTATATTGGAGTTCATGTGGTGATGCTAAGCATAGTAGTACAAGCATGCTCAATGATGAAATGGTGTTGGAGGGACTGCAACCTCACTCTAACTTGAAAGAATTAAGAATTGATGGATTTGGGGGTTTAACGCTTCCAAAGTGGATTGGTTCGCCTTATTGCCTTCCTCATTTGGTGGAACTGTACATTGTGAACTGCTTTTGTGAGCGGCTTCCCACGCTCGGACTACTTCCATGTCTTAGGGTTCTTGAGTTGTACCAGTTTTATTCGTTGAAGAGCTTGGGTGACGAATTCTATTATCAAGAACGCAGCCAAAGAGATGAAGAAAGTGGTAGCAGTACAGAAAATTTTACTGTAACAACAACCACAACATTCTTCCCTTCCTTGGATTACTTTGGAATTCTCAATATGTGCGCTTTAGAAGAATGGGTTGATCCTCCTCCGACTTGCATTTCTTTCCCCTTCCTTAAGACGCCGTGTATCGATGGCTGCGAAAGATTGAGAACCACGCCAAACTCATTTTATTCTCTTGAAGCATTGGAATTGAAGAGTACTAACAGTAGAATACTCGGCTCCATTTTAGACAGCAGAGGAGGTGGCCTGGCCTCACTCACATCCATTGATATATATTTTTCTCCGGAGCTTATATGTTTCCCACTTGGGGCACTCCAAAACAGTACTCATCTTCAATCTCTCATAATCTATGGCTGCATAAATTTCCAAGGTTTTCGTTCTCAAGATAGCAATGAAGCAGTACTATTATCCTCATCTCCTGAAGTCAATGGCACCGCCTTCAGTAGGTCTATCCGCTTATTGAAATTAGAAGATTGCTCTGTTCTAACTTATCTACCAGATTTACGACTATGTACTTCTCTGCGAGAATTATACATCAAAGGTTGCAACAAACTGAAAAACTCCATACCCTATGATCTCAGTTCCCTCACCTTTGTGAAAGACCTGCAAGTTCATTTTGTTGAGGAATGTGATGGCCGCAAAGGTTAGTTCTCTCTATCATCTCTATATAAAATGGTATGTGAATTGTGCATTTTTTGGTCGTAGCTAATAGATATTTAATTCTCCCAACTTTCAGAACTCGATTCACGCAGCCGCATGATAATGGAGATGATAGGGATGAGATAGATACGTAATTACTTTTTAAAAAATAATCATGTTTGCTTCAAGCCTAGGAGATTTTTGTATCTAGTAATTACTGTCAGAATATGAATTTTTTTCTTCAAACCATGAATCTTATTGTTGTAGATCTTCCAGAGGTGGTAAAGTGGTTGCAAATGATATAAGTCCCATGCCATGGTGAAGCTTTATCTCGTATGAAGTGGTCAGTATGAAAAAGAAACAAGAGCCAAGAAGTTGCAAGAAGTCTTAAAGCATTACGCAGCATTTCGTACCCATTTGTGAATGAATCTGAGAATTTGTTTTTGCAAATTTCTGGTGTTTGTATTCTTATGCAAATGATATAATTGGTGTAGTTGGTTTGTAGTCACCATATGATGCTCACAAGGCTAAAGTCTTGTTTAGTCGCTATTTCTTTTGCATTCTGCAGACTTTTGTGTCCTGTTGTTGTTATTGTCAAAGAATAAGTGCCCAATGTTGCTGTATTGCTGAATATTAATTTTTTTTTTTAAATGAAATGCACATTCATTTACATGATTAAATGAGAAACAAAACCAGAAGTCCGCAACATCCTCTAAGAAGTGACTTATACTCCCTCCATTTTCTGAAAAGTGATACTATCATTTTTCTATTTTTGCCTAAAATTAGGTCAAAGTATCAATTTTCCCGATAATAACCTGTAAAGCTATATAAGGACTGGCCGGTACACTGCCCTTAGGAAGTCTGTCCGCTGGCAATGCCACAGATCCGCAACACCCATGCCAATTTGCATATATGACTATTTTACCCTTTGTTTTACCCATTTTGCGTCTATTAACCAAGCCCACTACATTATTCACTCGAGAGAAATTCGAGTCTTCTTCTTCTTCTTCTTCTTCTTCTTCACGGTTCCAAGTGAAACTGAAAAAATCTAAAACCCTTAGCTCAAACTCGATTTCATCGAATATCTTTCAGATTTGTGGAGACGTTTTTCGTTGATGATCGATTCAGAAACCCAAGGTAATTTTTGATTTTTCAGTTTCATTTGTTGGTGTGATTACATTATTCTGTCTTTTTTTGCTTTATCTCGTATGAAGTGGTCGATATGAAAAAAGAAACAAGAGCCAAGAAGTTTAAGAAGTCTTAAAGCATTACGCAAAGATTTCGTACCCATTTGTGAATGAATCTGAGAATTTGTTTTTGCAAATTTCTGGTGTTTGTATTCTTATGCAAATGATATAATTGGTGTAGTTGGTTTGTAGTCACCATATGATGCTCACAAGGCTAAAGTCTTGTTTAGTCGCTATTTCTTTTGCATTCTGCAGACTTTTGTGTCTGTTGTTGTTATTGTCAAAGAATAAGTGCCCAATGTTCTTTGTATTCTTTGAATATTAATTTTTTTTTTAAATGAAATGCACATTCATTTACATAATTAAATGAGAAACAAAACCAGAAGTCCGCAACATCCTCTAAGAAGTGACTTATACTCCCTCCATTTTCTGAAAAGTGATACTATCATTTTTCTATTTTTGCCTAAAATTAGGTCAAAGTATCAATTTTCCCGATAATAACCGGTAAAGCTATATAAGGACTGGCCGGTACACTGCCCTTAGGAAGCTGTCCGCTGGCAATGCCACAGATCCGCAACACCCATGCCAATTTGCATATATGACTATTTTACCCTTTGTTTTACCCATTTTGCGTCTATTAACCAAGCCCACTACATTATTCACTCGAGAGAAATTCGAGTCTTCTTCTTCTTCTTCTTCTTCTTCTTCTTCACGGTTCCAAGTGAAACTGAAAAAATCTAAAACCCTTAGCTCAAACTCGATTTCATCGAATATCTTTCAGATTTGTGGAGACGTTTTTCGTTGATGATCGATTCAGAAACCCAAGGTAATTTTTGATTTTTCAGTTTCATTTGTTGGTGTGATTACATTATTCTGTCTTTTTTTTTTTCCTTTGAAGAACATTTTGGTACCGTGCTCAGTCACTGTTCGGTGAAATGTCTTGAAGACATTACTACTATCATGTGCTATTGAATTGATTATAGTTTAGGTTTTTTTAAGTGATTTTAAAAAGTGGGTTTTATCAAGTTTAGGGTTTTAAAGTCATGGGTTTTCACAAAAATTGATTTATTTGCTTAGAAAGTCTTTGGGTTCATCTTATGCCGTAGGTGGTTATGATGATCATCAAAATTTTAGTAATGGTTGGTTGGCTATTGAAATGGACCACATGTGGATTTGTGAGAGTTCAATTGAATTGATAGAGAGTATTTGTTAGGGTTTATAATGTGTGGAACTTGAGTGCAAAAAACCAGCAAGAGGGTTACTGTATTATGAGAGTTCAGCTAAACAGAAAAAATTCTGTAGGTTTTCTTTCCTTGTAGTATTACATGTATCCAACAACTATTCCTGTCACTCTCTGTGCCTCTCTTTTTCTCTTCTAAAGTGTCTGAAGATGACTGGAGGCAGCACATGTATGTGCGTAGAAGGCCTTCCCCCTACTGCCACTAGTTATATGCTCGTTCCTATATATGTAGAAGGCTTAAGTTAGAAATGCGTCTTGTCATTGTCATTTTCGCTTTTATGATATTCTAACACCAGGAGCCATATCGACACTGTTTAGTATTGGAGATGTATAGGTGCTAATGTAGTTACTGTATTGCAATCTTCCGAAGTAGGTAATTTGTGCGATAAAGAATTTTTCCTCACTACTGCTAGCTAGACGTCGCTGACTATATATGTTAAAGGTTTTAGTTGCAAATGCATATTTTTGTCTTCGTTTTAAGCTTCTTAACATGGGGTATTTAGTACTAAGGCACTTTAGGAATCATTTAGCACTCAAGGCACTTTAGGAATCATTTAGCTACTCAACCCCCGTTCTTTATTATAGCGAACCTACGTCTTGTAATCCATGCTTAACTTTTAATAACACGTGGTAGTGGTGAATTTCCAGACTCTTTGAAGTATGGTATTTGTACTCTGGATATGTCACTTAATATCATGTACTTCTATTGGCCATGATTAATAAGTATAGACCTTGTTGAGAAATTTGAAGTAATAATATGTTCTGTCTCAACTGGTATGAGACTGTGTAGATCTTTCGAAGTAAAGAGACCTTTAAAGTTGCATGCTGTCTTCCAGGATCATGATGCTTGTGATAAGTAGGGTAGTTTATTCACTCCATAATTTTTTTCTTATACAGGAAACTGGATTTCGCTAAACTATTACTTCCAGGGGTTTTAAGGAGGGTATTGACAAGTCAACTAAAACTGTAATTTAGAGAAATGCAGAGACTTGCTTCTTTCTCTCGATCACTAAAAACAACAAGAGGATTCTGCACAGGCACTGCTGATAAGATCGTTGCTGCTGTGTTATTCGAGAGATTACCAGTTGTTGTTCCAAAGATTGACCCAGTAGTTTATGCATTTCAAGAATTCTCGTAATGTTTATCTGCTTTTGTCTCTATTTGTTTCTATATGAAAATTAGGCATATATATTGCTATCCACTAGAATTGTATTATCTGATGTTTTCAAGTTGAAAATGAATGTTGAAGCAGTTGATATTGTCCCTTGTTCTTTAGGTATCGGTGGGGACAGCAATATCGGCGCAAGTATCCTGATGATGTTTTAGGAAAATCTGATGCCAGGTAAACAAAATTTGATTTAATACTACATAGATTAATGTTTCTGTTCGCTAATCCATTACAGGCCTAAAATTTCGCACACAACACACGTGTTTATGCTTTATACGTTGTCAATTAATATTTTTATGTATGATTGTCTGCTCTATTGATTTTCTAATGTATTGTGGGTTCAGCTGTATAAGTTAGCGTCTTAGCAGGCCTTTCGAGTTGTAAAAATAGTCCTCTTCTTTAGTGACTCGTCATTTCGTCTGCTAGCACTGTATTCTTCTCGGTGAATTAAAAATACTTACTTTCTTACATGTTCATCTCCTAGTATAGGGCTACAGGCTGTATTAGAAAAAAAGTTTAATCATGGTTGGCTGATGTTCTAAATCTGCATGTACATGAGACTGATAATATCAGTCTCTTAATTGGCCAAACTTCGACTATTGTCTTCTTGTTTATAAATTAATGTGGGCTCATTTAAACCAGGGGGAAAGGTGACATCCAAATTGAATATGTACCAGCTCCACGGATAACTGAAGCGGACAAAAATAACGACAGAAAGTAAGTATTTTTTTCAGCTCTTCATCTTGTAATGCACAGAGGAAATTTCAGCAGTCTTGGTGAGGAAATGGTTTATCTGCAACGCGTTTCTATCACCAATGTCTCATGATCATTGGTTTTAGTGTCATGATCATTGGAATAAGTCAAAATCCCTCAGCCGGCTTTTATAACTAGGTGCTTGATTCTTTGTTTGATGATCATTGCTTTGCCCCACTGAAATCCTGGATTATGCTTAACAGGAATTCTATCATGTTCATCTTACTGTTCCAGCAAACTCATTTCAATTTTCCTTTTAAATATGAGATACGATAAAAATTTCATAGATTCAAAGTGTGGCAATGGTCGTTATTTAAAGTAAAAACGTAGAGAAAGTAGGGAATTCTTTATTAAAAAATCTCCTAAGCTTGCATTATCCTAATGGTTTGTCTCCTTTCATCTTTTAAGGTCACTACAGAGAGCACTTGATAGAAGACTATATCTACTTCTTTATGGAAACAGCTACGACTCTCCTGCAGGAAAGCCTGTCTGGCACTTTCCAGAAAAAATCTATGAGAAGGAAGAGACATTGCGTAAGGTAATTATATCAGTTTTAGTTGTTATTTTTTGTTAAGATTTTTTATAGATTGAATATCGTGTTTCTCGTGTAAAATGTACTCAATATGTTCTGTTTTGCAGTGTGCAGAGTCAGCACTACAATCTGTTATTGGGGATCTTTCACATACATACTTTGTTGGAAATGCTCCTTTTGCTCACATGATTATACCGCCGAAAGAGGATTCAAATGACGTTCCATCACTCAAGGTATTTGTTTTTAAATGGTACTCCTTTTTAACGGCTCTCCCCCCACCCCTATGTTGAAGCACGAAGTCACTCAAAAACCGTCTCTTCTTTTTCATTACAGAGATTCTTTTTCAAGTCTCAAGTAATTGCTGCTAACAAGTTTAACGTCGGGAAATGTGAGGACTATGTTTGGGTGACCAAGGACGAGTTGCTGGAGTATTATCCTGAGCAGGCAGCTTTTCTTAATAAGATGATCATTAGCTGATTTGGGTTATAATAATTCTTTGATGAATCCTCAATTAGGTTTCGTATCACACAGCATTAGTTTGTTTGTTTTTCTTTTGGTTCAGAAAGCCTAATTTATGTTTTTGGTACTGAAATTAAGCAGTGTCAGTATTTTTGCCTCCCTTTTTGTGGATCCAAAATTTTGTTCAATAATTCTCTCCTTGTTTCAAATAGCCTGTATGGTTTCCCCTTTAACATAAAAATAAACAACTGCTATTCTACTGATTTAAATGTCTGTTCTCTTTTGAATTTTTGTAAATACATGTTTAAACCTTTTTCTTTTCTTTTCTTTTCTTTTCTTGATAACATGTGAAATGCGCTGCTGTTGTTTTATCTAGACACTGAAAAAGATAGGCTACTGCATGATTAGGTTACCTTGGCTTAGTTTTAATGTTTTGTCAGCACTCATTCTCCAGGTAATTTTGATCTCGTTATTTCATTATAACAATTTCATCAGACACATATTTCATTGCTAAATTGAAAAGTATGGTGTAGGCAGCAAACTCTTACTCCCTCCGTTCCGATTTACTTGACGTTGTAGAGTTTTTCACGGATATTAAGAAATATCAGAGAGAGAGTAAAATATTTCCAATAATACCCATATTAATTCCTACTTAAAAGTTAAATAACCTAGTTTTGTGTTTCTAGAATATAGGGAAACTTATCAATCCCATAGTAATGTACTTGGGATGTACAAGATTGAGTATATATCCTCCATGGGACATATTTAAAAGTTAGTAATTGTTTTTGTGTTGATTACCATGAGAATTAATTCTCTGGTGTGATTCCAAAGCAATGATAGATTAGTGAAAATTGAGGAAAAAAAATAAAACTATCATCTAATTTGGAACACCAAAGAAACCCTAAAAAAGCAAGTAAAATGGAACGGAGGGAGTATTTCATTATTGAACACATAATCATTGTGACTCTTTCTGACAGTAATGGAAGTCGGTTAAATAGAGAAGAAAACAAAAACAAATAATGTTGTACAAAGCAACTAATAAAAACTTGATAATATAACACTGGAAAGTTTCGAAACATAACAATAAAATTCTCTAGTTTGATCCATACCAGCAAAGATTGATTAAAGGCGGGAGATGCATTCTTCATATACATACCACTTGTGATGCATACCAGATGGCTTGATGATAGGATCCAACCTTTCCGACTTAACATCATAACAGTAGTACTCATCATTGTCACCAAATATGATTTTATGTGCAGGATGCATAGCAACAGCTACGATAACGGGAGAAAAACGTGAACGGTTGAATTTTCTTTGCACAATAGTGTTACGGAACATTTCAACAAAATTATGCATCTTTATCCATTCATGTTGATACCCATTGTTTTCTTTTACGTAACATATCAACAAAATCCATAATTTCACCTTCCGCTTGTATGCAACTAATACTTCAGCAAATTGAGAAGCTTCCGCTTGTACGCCATTATCCATGTAATCAAGGAAGCAGAGTGATCCTTCAATCTCCAGTAGCCTGGATCCATTAACTGAACATCCCTTCGGATATTTTATTTTGTGAAACACTTCGTTACTAACATTGATACTAAGTATTTCCCTCTCATGAGTCAACCAATGAAAAGACCCATTTGCAAACACTGCACAACCATCTTCTAAACGAGGGGATTCATTTTCGGAAAATCCACATCTCTCCATGAATCATTTCCAGTACCAAGAGTGACAATCTTCAAAAAAAATTGATTACCTGTCCGGGCCAATCTCGCACATAAATAAACAAAGAACTTTATACCTTTTCTTGACCGAGTCGAATACTAGATGAAAGTAAAGACGATCATTCCCTTTCCCAACAAACTCAATCGAGACTGGAAGCTTATACGAGTAACCAGTAACTGGATTATAAACATGATAACCGCTAGATTCTGTATGGCAAGATAAAAGTAGTAAACCATTTAGGGAATCTATAATGAACAGTTTCTTATCAAATAAACCACTTTCCGGTGTGAAATAAAAAACTTTTTCTTCTTTTTTATCAAAATCAAAGAAAACAATACCCTTAGATTTGTAAATTTCGAACATTCCACCACCATCATCAGTAGTGTTATTTTGAAGAAGCCGGACAAATCCACGGTTAACATTACTGAGTCGTTCTTCTGAATCACCATCGCAAACTTTCTTGTTGGATGTTTCTTCTGGTTGACTTGGAATCAGTTTCTGCTTTTTGTTCGCCATGGATCCAGCAGTAGAAGAAAATCCTGTTGGGATTCTCACCAAAGAAGATTTTTATAGCTTCTCTTTTGAAGAAGTTTTTGAGACGACCAAGGACTCTTATTTATTTGGAGACGACCAAGGACTCTTATTTATAGTTGACACATATCTTTTTGGGATACCAACCCTCCAGCCTCAATTAGGAATCTATACAAACGTAGTATGATTTTAGGAAAGCTCGATGCTCTAAAGCTGGATAAGACAATAAGACCCAGACACCTAAGGTCCAAAGTGCCTTCTAGGTGAATCCTGGAAAAACTCTGACGGTATTAGCATGCACACAGTATGAAAAAAATATCTTAATGTGAAGATATTTTCAAAACTGATTTCTTTATATGCTCCCTGACATCATAAGAGCCCAATAATGAAAGACGATAAGAGATTAAGAAAACAATTGATCCTTTTTAGAGGAACCGTTTTTTTTGGGACCATGGTTTTTTTTTTTTTGGGATCATGGTTCTATTTTTAGTAATACATTTAGAAGTAAATCTAGGTCACCCTTTATCTAGATATTTATGATAATACCTAAATTACCCTCTGATTATTTTTGGTTAATGATTAGTTAGTGTTAATATTAGTTAGTGTGATTAGTGAAATGATTTTGAATAAAGATTTGAGATAAAAAAATCTGATTTTTTAAAAAAGAAGTAGAATTATTGAGAGAGAAAAGTTAGAGAAGATGAAAAACAAAAACATGGAAAATAAAAAAAAAATTGAGTTCACTAATCTAGACTATTCAAGTGATGATTCAATTGATGATAGCTCATCTGAATCTTCATCTCCTTCCTCTCCTAGAGTATATGTCAATCTTCACAATGATCCGGATATGGATTATTTCTTAGATGGTGAATGTATTCTTCCCCAAAGCCAATCTCAAGATGAAAACGATGGATTTTACCAACCACAACCGGAGGAATACTATTTGGGTACCCAGGTATGCTCTAAACTTAGACAATGTTGGTTGAATTGGTCCAAATTTTCAAAAAAATGTGAATTTGTTAAGTAGATTTGGGCTTGTCCGGTTACCTTGTGTGAAGAACATGTAACCGAACTCATCTGAAAGTGTAGTTCGGTTACTTTTTCTAAACACGCAGGTTACCAAACTCTCCAATAATGGAGGTTCTTTGAAGTTCGGTTAACGGACATGTTATCGAACTTTTTAATTAGGATTACAGTGTTATGTTCGGTTTTGCCGAAATGTAACCGAACTTTAGGGTCTATGAGTTAGGTTAGTTCGCAACCAATAGCTAACCGAACTTACGTAAAATAATATTTCACATTAGTGTATAATGTTCGGTTGGTTCGCAAACTTCATACCAACCAACTATCTAACCGAACTTACGTACAATAAAATTTGACTTAGTATACGTAAAGTTCGGTTAGTTGTCAACTTGCTTGACAAACCGAACTCTGAGTTCGGTTTTCCCGATAAAATTATCATGTAACCGAACTTTAGGGTCCATAAGTTCGGTTAGTTTGCAACCAATAGCTAACCGTTAGATTGTAAAATAATATTTCACATTAGTGGATAAAGTTCGGTTGGTTCACAAACTTCATACCAACCCACTATCTAACCGAACGTACGTACATCACATTATTGAAATTGATGTTGTTCCATTTCTTGTAGATTGAATGTCAACCTATACCAATGGATAATCAACCTTCTCCGGTTGGCATGCTGTTTGAAGATACATCTAATCACTATGTCAATGATTTGGTTTTTGATAAACCTATTGATGCGAAGAATTGGGCTAGAGACCATGCCAAGAAAGCCATGTGCGTATTAGTTTTGAATGGAAAAGAAAGCCAAACTCGTTTTGAAATGGTTTGTGAGAGAAGTGGAGATCCCGATGTTAGTCACAAGAGGAAGGGTTATGTGTATAAAGGAAAGACGACGAGGAAGAACACAGCGTGCTCAAAGAAAATTAAATGTCCGTTCAAGCTAGTATTTAGTAAGTGCAAAAAAAAAAAGAATGGATGGGTTCTATCTATGGATAAGGTGACAGGTCATCATAACCACCCTCGTCCAGATGATCTTGAAGGACATGCAATGGCCGCAAGGCTCACTCCTCAAGAAATGGAGAAAATAACTAAATTTAGGAGAATGGGAATTTCACCACTTAACATGCTTCGCTTACTAAAGGATGATAACAAGGATAATGTATCATCTTTGACGACCATTTACAATGCAATTGAGACAATTAAAAGGAATGAATGGAAGGATAGACAAGTGATGCAACAATTATTTTTTTGCGATAAAGAGAAAGGCTACGCGGTTCAAAAGAAGGTAGGTCCGGAAGATGAAATAACACATCTCTTCATTGCGCATCCGAAGAGTGTTCAATTGGCTCAATCCTTCCATCAAGTTATTATAATGGATTGCACTTACAAGACTAACAAATACGAGATGCCATTGTTGAATATGGTTGGTCGTACCTCGACGAAGTCACCGTTTACCGTTGCTTTTTGTTTTCTAGAAGATGAGCAAGAACCAAGTTACACTTGGGCGCTACAACAAGTGAAGGCCATATACCGAGATGATGATATCCCCGCGGTTATAGTGACGGAAAACGATGTAGCATTAATGAACGCAATAGAGAGAGTCTTCCCATTAGCACATAATATGCTTTGTAACGTTCCATATATGATGTAATGTGATGAATAGGTGCAAGCCTCAAATTTGTCCACCAAAGAGGAAAGCATTTGAAGAGATTAGTAAGCTACCGGAAGATGAACAAGCGGATGCAAAAGAGGAATTCAATATATAATACACTATAAATCACGCTAAATGGGTTGCTTTCTCCGGTGAATGGGAGTCATTGACTTGGTCTCTCACCGAAGAAGAGTATAATCTAAATCTTGCACCATTTATCGAACATTGGTCTAACCCCGAATATCCCGAGGATATTGTAACGTATGTGGTTAATCAATGGTTGGAACCGCACAAAGAGCGCTTCGTTTATGCATTTACCAACCACCATAAACACTTTGGGAATCAAGCGACAAGTTTGGTAGAATCGGCTCACCACCGGTTGAAGAAAAATCTTTTTGGATGTGTCGATAATTTTGTGATTGTGTTTAACGCAATGGAGAATTACTTCAACCGCGAGATTAATAGAATTAAAGAGAAGTTTCAAAAAAGCCGCATCATGAAGTACAAAAAGATTGTAGACAAAGGTGGTAACATCAAGAATATGGCGGACCTTCGGTTGTTCAAGGGACTCTATTATAATGTTTCACGTTCTTGCATTAAGAGGTTAATGGTAGAGGTGAATTTGATTGACATATGGGGAACCAAGCCGGACGAGGTGTGTGTTTGCAACATGATGAAGTCTATGGGACTCCCTTGTCGCCATATGATAGTTAAGTATGAACATGGCATAATCCCTCTAAGCGATATGGATCCATATTGGCAACAATTAAGTTTTGTCCCTCCTCCAAAGGGCGATGTCGGAGAAGAGTTTGGTGACAATGAGATGGGAAGAATCGTTTTCGAGATGTACCGGAACATGAACAAACTCGAAAAGCAAATCTTTTGGGATGACATGCAGCCAATTGTTTATCCACACACTTTGGAGAATGTGCACGAACCGAAAAAAGGCAAGGGCAAAGGTAGTCCAATCACCAAAGAAACAAAAAAACAAGTAAGAGAATATGCAAAGGTGTTGGATAAGAGGAAAAGTGAAATTACCCCTTTTACTAGAGACCGTTGTGGGCATGAGCATACCGCGGCGAAGTATCAAGAAGATTCTAAGAAAAGGTCTAGGAATATTGTGGAAAAGGGCGAAACAAGTGAACGGGATATGAAGAAAAAAGGACCGATGTTACGCCGCAACCAACCCCACCCACTCCATCGGAACCTAGCCAACCAATTCAACGAGACGTGAAGCTTAAGGCTCCAATATGCCGCATCCAAGAAAGAAGTCGACCAATTGATGATACATCAACTTTTGTTGATAGAAGGTACTTGGAAGAGCTACCTCCATACATTAGAAAGTACGTCATATCCACCGATGACGTCCCTCCGGATGGTAATTGCGGATTCCATGTTGTCGTACAAAAACTAGGGCCTTTTAGTGAAGGTGCGAAGCTGTATAATGATAATCAAATCACTTATGTCCGACAAAGGTTGTTGATGAAGCTAAAGGACAACCCGGAATTTTACAAGCCAATATTGTCCGATGGGGATGCTAGTCTCAATGTGCAGTAAAGGCGTATCCGTGGGGGGGATCCAATCACAAGGGATCATTGGATGGGCATGCCGATATGTGGGCACTTAATCGCTGAAGCATTCAGTTGCGTGGTTCACTATTTCTCAAAAGGTGCTAGTTTCACATACACTCCAAAAACAAAAATATGTGTCGAGCAACTTAAAGTAGGAGAGTGGTGATTTCGCTTGTTAACAATAACCATTTTATAGGTCTCCGGTTAGAAGACGATTGTCCACTGCCTCCGATATGCGGAAACTGTTATTGGCATGGATTTAACCTCGACACAATGTTGGGATGGTGCATTATGTACGAGCATAACATGGAGATGTGGAAAACTTTGAAGGATTCGGAAAAAATCATACACGAACGTCCAGTTTCTCTTGCGGATGATTAAATGTACCATTAATTAAACTAAGTATGCTTTGAACATCAACATAAGAATCAAAGATTGTGTTTTTCGGAATTAGGTCTTACTTTTGGGTTATGCTTTGAAGATTTTCATAAGAATAAGAGACTGTTATTTTTGGAACTTTTTTTTTCATATTGGAACTTAATTACATGACATCGCCGAACAGTGAGACATCAAGACTTAAGTTCGGTTAGGAAATGAAATTAGAGGACATTGCCGAACTAAAACTAAAGCTACATAGCATTTAATATCCGAAATGCGTTATGAAAAAGTATTTAAGGAGGCGGAAATGATATTCATATTTGAAATCCTTTCTCTTCCATCTTCGCCATTCGTTATTTGATGTTAAAATGATTTCGGAGAATCCTTCACCCCTAAGTCAATACCGCCTTACAATACGAAATAAAGCCATAAATTCCACAACTCTATCTCTAATCTTTCCGAATCGAATGAACAAAGCTATATGATCACGGTTATGAGGGTTAGTTGTGTCGGAGCAGAATTTCTCATGAATTTTCCCCCAATAACTTTGACTCATAATACCATTCATTCTTCGTTCTTCACCCCTCTTTGGATAGTATAGTATGTAGTTTCTGCAAAGAGACATATCTAAATATAGAGTAAAATTTAGGAATAGTGGCTGCCATTTTTAGAATATTTTGAGACAAAATGTTAACTATGAGACACATATTTATACCACTGAGGTGTATAATGGCTATAAAAATATCCATTACTTGAAATTAGTGTCATTCAAATTTCAAAATACATAGTTCAGTTACATAAGAAATGCATCGACAAAACCGAACTCACAGGTTCAGTTGGTTATGTAAATCGAAGGTAACCGAACAGTGCAAACTATAAAATTTCAAAAGTTACAGTGTAATGTTCGGTTACCTGATAAATCATAGCAGGTAACCAAACTTAGGAAAATTATGTATGGTTTATGATCTCCACATTGTAACGTTCGGTTACCTGCAAAATAATACCAGGTAACCGAACATTACACTGTAACTTTTGAAATTCTCTTGTTATGAGATCGGTTAGATTGCAAAATATGCGAACAAACCGAACTTATCGACCACCAAGTTCGGTTACCTGATGAATAATACCAGGTAACCGAACATTACACTGTAACTTTTGAAATTCTCTTGTTATGAGATCGGTTAGATTGCAAAATATGCGAACAAACCGAACTTATCGACCACCAAGTTCGGTTACCTGATGAATAATACCAGGTAACCGAAAATTACATTGTAACTTTTGAATTTTTGTTGTTGTGAGTTCGGTTAGATTGCAAAATATGCGAAACAACCGAACTAAAGCGTTCGGTTGGCTATTTAAATTGCGGTTAACCGAACTAAAACTACACTAAGGCTGGATTATGAACCCATAAGTTCGGTTGCCAGCTTTTTCTGCAGGTAACCGAACATTGGAGTTCGGTTTCCTGCTAAAAAATTGCAGGTAATCGAACATTGGAGTTCGGTTTCCTGCTAAATAATTGCAGGTAACCGAATACAACTCTGTAACTTAAGATAATCAGAGTTCTGTTGTTTACGAGATTTAGTCTACTATACGTTTCTTAAAAATTTAATAATGATGAAACACTTAATCGTCAAATAGCCAAACTAATCCCTTAGAACACAAATTAAAAACCAAAGTATGAAATTCATTTACTAATCCACATAACTAAATGTTGGAAGCACACGAACATAAGAAAATAAATAGCCAAATCCGTAATAAAAAAATATTCCAAATATCCAAACAAACTACCGAATCCATAATAAAAAAGTCTTCCAAACATAAGAAAACAAGGTACTAATTGTTGCAATCACTCATTTACCACGACCACTATGAGAAACTTTTCTACTCTTGCGTTTAGGAGCTTTAGGTCGTCCTTCGTCACTAGGAGTGTTATCTCCACTGCTTTGTTGTTCAACCATCCGACTTGAACCTTCCCCTTCTCGGCGACTCCTCTTCGACGGCATGGTCTGGCTTGGATCAACCTGGCTTGTATCGACAATGTTGGGATTAAAAACATTAGTTATTTGGTTGTAGAGGTCTGTTTGTTCTCGAGTATCCATCGGCTATCCACTCCGGATTTTTGCCATCATTTTCTTCAACAATTTAGCACTTGCCTTCACCTTTTCTCATCAAAAACATAAGTAACTATTATTTTTCAATACTTCATAACATTTTGAAAAACAAAAATAAGAGTAAATATCTTACCGCCGAATTCCACAAGATCAATGCCTCATCACCACACATAGGGGTATGCTTCATAGTTTTCTTAGCCTCTTTCTCCATTGTCGTCGCTTTTGCTTTATCAGCACGGGATTGTTGGACACTGTTTATTACACGAGGATGAGAAAAATGTTCATACCATTCCATATATCCCTCGTCGGCGGCATTTGGCTCATCAAATGAATCTTGCAACTCTTCAACCTGGAACAAGATAATCCCCAAAGTTCTTCCGGTGGTCCACCGATGGAGCATGATCGTATTTGGGGTGAAATTCTTCTCGGTGTTCTTAGTTCCTGCTTCTTCACCTTGAAGTTGAAGTTTTCCACTTGTGGGACACTTTGGACACAAGAAACTTGTCTTAATACTCTTCGAGGATTATACATTGTACAACCTCCGGGATGAAACAATGGTCCATTATACGCGAACAAGTGAGAAATCAATAACCTCAACATCCTCCCCGTCTTCATCGATGCAATGGTGTAAGGATGGAAAACCACATCTTCCACTGTTAACTTATCCAATGTCTCCCTCAACACCAACACCTTTTTTTTTTTTATTATTCTTTTCTGTGAGTTCAAAAATTCATATTTGCCACTGTAGGCTTCCCATAAGGCCAAGGAGTGTGAGCATGAGACAATTGCAGTTTAGGGAAGTGGTCGTACACCCAAACCTATAAGAAGAGGCAACAAATAATACATTCGCATTATGATTAGTAACAATACACATTCATTCACTTATATATTGAAACACACAAACGATAATTTAACGGGTACCCGAACAAGGGTGTATAAGCCTCCAAAATATAGACTCTTAAGCCTCGAGGATTTTCTGAGTTCCTCTTGAACGAATGAATGCCCCAAAAGTAGTTGTTCACCTCATTCAGGGGGTCCAATAGCTGGAGGTAATGAGCATTTACCACGTGACCTGAACATCGGGGAACAAAATGGTTCCTAGTTGATATAACAAATAAGCAGTCACATGGTGCTTAATCTTCTCCTCTGTCATCACCAACTTTCCTTGAGCAACCAAATTTTTTCGTCCCTGAAAACTCATCAAACAAGGTTTTGAGCTTGATCTTTTTCAACTTCTTCTTGTACGTGCGGTCTTCCTCAAACTCATTATACTCATCACCTTCCTTAGGCTCTTTGTTAGCTCGTCTAAACTCACATTGTGCCTTTTTATCGCTCCATCCTAGACACCTTTCGACTAGCTTTTCAAGAAGTTCATAACTCATCGAGGATTGTAGCCATCTCGAACACTTGTTCCCGTAATTGGTAGGGCTGTGGTTCTAAAACAATCATCCGGAGTTATTGCCATCTCACCAAAAAGGTAGATGAAAGGTATCCGTCTCGGATAAGACCTCTCGGCAAATGCGATGCCGGTGACAACATCATATTTTTGGTGCTCATGTTGTATCCCGTTCCATAGTACACAGTCAAATACCATAAGCGGACCTCATCACACTCATTTTCTATATTCCATATCTTGTTCTTTTGACGTTTCAAAACACGAACAACATTATTATGATCCTACAAAAGCAACATCATATCTTATATACTAATATATATAGAAAATAACAATATATGTCAAAATATAATAAAATAACTGAGAAATCTTGATGGTAACCATACCTTTGTCGCAAAGATCTTGGCAGCCCATGAGTTTTGTAGCCCATCAATACCTCCCCTCCATCTCTTGGAGTACCATAAGTTGGCATCTTTTGCGTCAAACACAAATTGTCATCATGAATGTATGAATATCTAGCACAAGGCTTTTAGGCGTCTTTCTAGGTTTCTTTCGCACTATTTCTACTTGAGCCTCTTCCTTTTCGTCTTCCTCTTCATCCAATTCCTCCTCGATTCATCATCATCCTTATCTCCATCTTCCTCATCTTGGTCACCCTCATTTCCTCCTCCTTCGGATGGTTGAACATAATCATTATCACCCTCATTTCCTCCCCTTCAACTGGTACACCATCATTGGAACCCTCATTTCCTCCTCCTTGACTTGTTCACCATCATTGGCACCCTCATTTCCTCCTCCTTCATTTGCTTCACCTTCTCCACCTTGATGATGTTCTTGATTTCCCATCTCTTCCACGATCTCTTCATTAACTTGTTGATTACGTTGTCAACATTATCTCTATTAACACCATCTTGGATCACAACACCCGCTAATGACCCACCTTTATACTTAGCATTTTTGGTTCCACGGTGACCGGCATCACAATGTACTTTGCCTCGAGGCGTGGGAGTTCTAAGATCTTCCGATAAAGGTTTGTTTGATTTTTGCCTCTTCCACTAATCAAGAAAAAAAAAGATATTAGCTTAACCGCTAAATGATTCACTAAATCGATGCAACATAAGGGTTCTGCAGCGTAAGGTTTGGTTAATAGCAAAAGTTCACGAAAAATAGGCCAACTCTAATTTTGTGTCCATACTATAGTTCGGTTACCAAAGATTTTTTGAGAACAAACCGAACTCAACATTGGTAAATGTTAATGAAGAGTTCGGTTTGTCAAGGTTTTTTGCGAACAAACCGAACTCAACATGTTTGCAACTACTGAAGAGTTCGGTTTGTCAAGATTTTTTGTCAAGAGTTCGGTTACATTTTTTTTTTTTTGGTAAAGTTCGGTTACTGAATAGTTTGAGATTTTTATGCGAACAAACCGAACACAATAGCACAGTTCGGTTACATAAAAACTCAAATTATCGGGCAAAATAGCAGAGTTCGGTTACATGTGAAAAAACAAATTGTTGTAAAATTTGTTAAGTTCGGTTAGAAAAAAATTTAGGCTTCTTTGCGAACTAACTTAGAACGCGGTTCGGTGACCTAGTTTTGAAACCTAGAGAACCAGAACTGTTCTTCGTGTTCTTCCTTTCGGGAAGTTCGGTTAACAAAATAGAGTTTTTTAGAAATTCTTCCTAACCTAACTATGCACTTGTAACTTCCATTTGAACCCTATTTTGATGATTTCTATTCAATTAAACGAATCAAAATCAAATTAAAAGTAATGGGTTTGTTGCAAAATACTGCGAATCGGTCACATGGCGAGAATCGGAGCTTGCAAGCGTCTATTATACTGGATTATGGCTTCACTTGGTTGTTCCACTTCTTTATGAATCTCAAAATCACTCGGCTGATTTGCTAGATGTCCCAATCGAGGACCTTCTCCTTGAAGTCTTTTGGTTTGATTTCGAAGAACCATTATTATAGTCGATTGATTAATCGACGATGAAAATTTTATGAATCGACGATTAATCGATGAAGACGATGTTGAAATGGGGAAGAAGAGAAGAACAAGAGGGGGAACAGTTTTCTCCTCGAAACTGTTTTTTTTTTCTTCGTGCAGGTAGGTTTAGGTTTTGTTTTAGATTAAGTTAGAGGCAGTTATTAGGTTAGGGTTAATTTTAATTAGGATAATGCGCAAATTAGTAATCTCATGATTTTTAGGACATCCCTTAACATTATAGGGTAGGGGGCCTTATAAAACAACGGTCCCCCAAAAAAAGGCTGGTCCCCAAAAAACGGCTCTTTTAGAGCTTGTCGCCAACTAAATCACAATGCAGCCGAAAGCTTATACTAATTTGTTGAAGTACGAAGCCCATAGGTCACTCAACAATAGTATTATCTTGATCAAGCAACAGATGATTGGTTACAATAAATCTTTGAATCTTCCAGCATTAGTTTGTCTTTCTTTTGGTTAGAAAGCTTAATTTATGTTATCGGTTCTTTTTGAATGAAATTTGCTTGTGGGAAACATAAACATTGTTCAGTGGTTCTAAACGAACCGAGCTCCCAAACCACATCAAAACCACGAGTGAAAAAAGATCCCACAGTTTTTATGGTGGCTCCCCGTGGGCCCTGTCGGAGGACAGCAGGGGGGCCATTTATGGTGGGGCCAATAAAATTTCTATTAGAGGTAGTTTTTGCATTGTTTGAACCTCTTGGTTCATACAGAATTTTTGAACATTGTTTCACTTAGATAAAGAAGATTTGCTTGTTCACATTCTGTTTACCTTGGCTTAGTTCAATCGCTATGCGTCAAGTCCAGGTAATTTTGTGCTCTTTAATCATGTTTATAGGTTTGAAATCTCTTTATTGGACATTATTTATTACCATTTCATTGGACATGTAGTTTTTCTGTCATTGCTAGATTGATCATAAGAAGTATGGTGTTGGAAGCTCACTCCTAGTTCCCTATTGAACACATACATAATCATTGTAACTTTTTCTGACGGAGGAATGAAAGTTAATTAGTATTAAATAAAGAAGAAAATAAAAACTAATAATGCTGTAACCCAACTAGTAAAAACTAGAAACATAATTCGATAAAAAATAAACTCTGGAAACTTAGGAAACAAAGCAATAAAATTCTCTTGTTTGATTCATACCAGCAAAGGTTGATTATGTTGGAAAACGATTAATAAAATATAATTTTTAAAGTTTTAATAAAAATTATAATTTATTATTTTCTTTTGTGAATGAAAAAAACTTATTAGTCCCACACCGTGGAGTTTCCACTTTTTAGTTGTTTTAAGAGACTATATAAGCTTTTTAGTACCACATCGGGGAGTTCATCTTTTTAAGTTGTATTATTCCATTATATAAGGAAATTCACTACTTTTGTAAAATCTATGGGAAAGGGGATTCTTTATTTTTTTAGAGAGACCCCCAAGGGAAAATATTTTATAGTGATTTCTTTAACGTTTGCCATTTTCCCTTAATGGTTTTTTCGGAGTTGCCAAGCTCAAGTTGAGCATCTACTACATATGCTAGTAGTAGGTGTAGTAGGGTGTTTTATCCTGGAGATATCCATCCTGTGAGGGCTATAGCATCACTCTTGAGTGTATTCGGGCGCTAATGTCTTAAGGGCAGCGTGTTGAACACGTGACTCACTGTTTTTCCAAAGGTCGCCTTGTTCTTCATTGCGGAGATACGGGAGCTCGTCCGTTTCATCAAATCGATCACTTCCATTATAAAGGATCTAAGTATCAATAACTTTTGCTTATTTGATTTTTTCTTGTTTTTGATTATTGCACCCAACAATCTTAAGGCATTAGAATTCGTAATAATCATGGATATTAATTCTGAAGTGAAAAACAAAAATCGAATTTTTGGTCAGCTGTAGAATTTCGAATTTAACCTAGAAGGCATTTCGATGAACCCTTTTGACCTAATGTAGTATACATCCTGGTAGTTACCCACACCAAATTTCAGAATTTTTGGAGTTGTAAAAGTATTTTTTTGATATTTTACAAAGAAACGTTCCTGAAAAATTCTAACGAGCAGAAATTTGTTGTTGAATAAATTAGTTTTTATGGGATAACCATGAGTTTTTTGAAATGGTGATTCAAACAAAGTTTGTATATCTAGATGTTATCTTCAAAAATCATATCTTAATTTCCGATTCAGGATTGTGGTTTGTGATATGTGGTGTCTGCAAAAACGTCGCACATGTGGCTAAACACAAATCTTCCAAAGCTGACAAAGGTGAGAACATCAAACGCAATTCTAAGCATAGTCCTCATAGGAAAGGTATGCTTCGTAAACCTAATTATAGCATTATTTTAATTAATGATGAGTGTTATGGTTATCAAATTTCTGGTCATGCGACAATAAATTATAGACAACGTAAAACTCTTAATAAGTAGAAAATTAATGCTAATTTAGTTGAAACAAACTAGAACGAGTTCAGTGGCATGATGTCGGAAGTTATTTTAATAACAAATGTGAGAGACTGGTGGGTGGAATCTGGAGCCACCAAGCATGCTTGTTGAAACAGAGACTTGTTCACCTCCCATTAGAGGATAGGGGATGTCGAGAAACTGTATATGAGTAACTCATCTGCGACAGAGGTTGCATAAAAGGGAAAGGTCGAGCAGAAGCTCATATAAGTAAATATGCTCACATTGAATGAAGTTTTCATGTTCCGAGCATATGCAAGAATCTTGCATCTTGTTCTGTTGTAGTTGGTAAAAGATTTAAGATTTTAATTGAATCTGCAAACTTGTTGTAACTAGGCGGTGATTTTTTAGGAAAGAGTTATAGGACTTTGGGTCTATATAAGCTTAACGGAACAAGCGATGAAGTGAACATAGTTGATTCTTGTGCTTTCTTTGTGTGATTGAATGTTTTTCATGGTAGACTTGGAACCGTAAACTTATTAGTCCATGCATAAACTGGACAGCATAGGCTGCGTACCCAATTTAGTTTGGATTTTGAACACAAAAGTGAAATCAATGTAGAATCAAAATATGCTATAAAAACTTTTAGCACAAATGTGCAGAGTAATTCTAAGTTGGGTCGAGGCCATGTGTAATGGGTTTGTTTAAGTGGACTTGGGCTTAGACCTAGTATCCCTATTTAGATGTTTTGGACCATTTATGGTCTGAATTAGCCTTTGCCTTCTTCTACAAAGTTGTAGATATTCATAAGACCTAGATAATGAACTATAAAAACAATCTATTTGAATTAGTAAACCTTTAGATATGCAAGAGATGGATAATGAAGATGTGTAGAACCACAAATGGGCGTAGAACCGTTAGATAAACTTGTATGATTCTTGTGTGAGCCTTTTGGATAGATTCTTAGACTTCTTGTGTGATTACAGTTAGTCTATATTAACAACGAACGATTTAAAGGATGAACCGGTGGATCGTGGATCTCGAGGTAGGCGTGGCTAGTCATCAAAAGAGGTGGGAATACATTTGACTCCATGGTAACCATTGTTGTTTCTTTTACAAAAGTTTATGTTTAACAAAGTCATGCATTTACGTACGTACATTCTATGCACTGTTCAACTTGTTTTACAATAATTCTGTTGATTCCGTTAATCTTTCCATGGTTTGGAAAGGACCTGTGATGTTTTGTTGTCAATATGAATTGTTTGGGAAATAAGAATTTCCATTTGTATGCCTAATAGGTGTGTAAGGAATTGGTCGACATCTATTAGGAATATGATAGGCTCCTTAATTTATATCTACATGAAATCTGCTTTTATGCTTAATAGGTGTGTGAGGAATTGGTTGACACCATATAGGGTAATAGAGTGTGTAAGGAAGTGGTCGACACTCAATATATACATTGTTTGAAGAAGGAGTTTGTCCATATACATGTTTGTTTAATTCAGTGACTTGGTCACTTCTTAATGTTTCCGAAAACATGTATTGCTTTCCAAATCATGCCTATGATTACTTAGAAGTTAAATTTTAATTATTCCCACTTTCAGTTTCAGAGATTGAGACCGAGTTGCGAAGAAAAGCTACGAGAAGTTGACTTCTTTAGTTGGTTATAGTCGATATGTTTATTATGTTGTATATTCTATTTGTTAACCAAATGACTATTGTATATGTATCATTTGAGAGAAGATCTTTTATATATATTTCTGAGCGGGATTAGTTTTGGGTTAAGTTTTATAGCATATTCCTTCATCAAATGCTTAAGTATATGATTCAGATTCTTAGTGCCTCTTTATTTAGTTAATCTCTTGGATTAGTCAGCTGCTAGCTTAGGGGGCACTACAATTTGGTATCAGAGCTCACTATTAGATCTTATATGGGAAATGATAGAAATAGCCAGTGCTAGTTAGTGAACTAGATTAATTTAGAACTGGGTTGGGTTTGTGAGATAAATCTTAATCACTAAAAGCTATCAATAATTAAAAGATTTATTTGATTGAGTGATTTGTTTGTTTGATTGTTTGTGTATGTAATGAAGTAAAAATTGTAGGGTACACCAGTAACTTTAGTTAATTAAGGTTAGGGAATAACCAGACTAAGAAGTATGAACACGTACATAATTCAATACTAAAAATAGTGAGATTAACATTATTGATAAATGTTGAAAGTCACATAGAAACTTATTGAGTACCTTGACTTATATGTAGAATCAACAATTTATAATCACATAAATGTTAATAATATTGTTGGGACTTAATAATATTTGAACGATTAGTTAGGCCAATAGTTCAACCATCAATGTTAATAATAAAAATAGATTATATTGCAGGTTCCCTCCAACTTAATTATGCTAAAATAATGCTAATAGTTATCATAACGGCGTCGAGGCTAGCAACCAGCCAAGTTGGAGGGAACGTGTCTATATTGCAGGTTTTTATCATCTCTATTATTCCATTAATAATTATGCTTATTCGAAAGAAAATATAATTAACAACTAAGAGTTCTTTGTCTACCAAATAAGGAATATTCGGTAGAATACATATCTTTAGGTCTCCCGAATGTGAGTATTCGTCGATACGTTTTCCATTTATCGAATATGATGTATTAGGAATTTATCGTTAAACTTAGCTTCGATTATTCAGGTTGAACACTTGATCTATCTTGTGTCTAAATGTTGCATATTCGGTGAGGTTCTTGTTTTATTTTTCTTAGAATAATGAGTATTCGTAAGTACATGTTTTGTGTTTGCTTCCAATTATATACGGTGAAAAACTCAGACTCTTCTGTGTCCAAATGTTTCTCATTCGGTAGGTTAATGTTTTTTTTATATATCCGAATATGTTATATTCTGGGAAACAGAATTTCACATTCCTTCCGATTATATGTAGTTCAAACTAGAGTTTCCCGAGTTACATTTGAGTGTCCGGATCATCATGGTTGTGACAACCATTATCAACTTTATACATTTTATACTCTTTACCTTCACTACCATCGGACTTATAGAAGACAATCTTAAATTGGCATCCTATTTTCTTTGTATTGCTTCGGTATTTCCTATTCGTCTTAAGCACGTACTTATTATTCTTTCCCTCGTGACTCTTTCGCGTCCCGCCCCGCTCACAAATCATTTCAAATCGAGTGTCACTCATATGATTGTTTTGAACTACCACGCACATGTTATCTTTTGCCATGTTGAAAAGCCATTTCTTTGCTTCCTTCTTACTTCCAAATGTCTAAACGTGCATAAAACAAAACAATATCTAATAAGCATAAGGATTTAAAATAGAAAAAATGAAGAAAAAAAAGAGAATTAATGAGAATTAATGAGTATACCAAATCGTTTGCGTAGTATAGGGAAGTGTCGGGCCTCAAATAGAAATCATCAACAATCTCTACAACGTCCTGCAAATTAAAGCAACAACTTATTTTAAAATAATCGGACGTTATTGACTAACCTTAATGCCCGAATGCACAACATTCGAATGATAGTTGTTTCCATTAAACAACCGATTTATGCGAATGAATTTACACAGTTTACTGAGTACAAAATATAACATAATCGGAAGACAAATTATATAAATTTTTTCCGAAAACAAGGATTCGGGAGTTAACATAATTAACATACCCCCGATTGTCAAAGATGAGGAAATTCTATTTTGGGGCCAAGGATATATTCTGTAGATATTTTAATATGAAATACTACCGAATGTGAAAGAAGAAAATACTGAGTTTTGAAATTTTGGAGGAATTCGTTTTCTGGGGCCATTCAGAAGTACATATACTCTACCTAACTACCGAATGGCCCCAAATTTTGGAAAACCAATTTGAGGGTTTTTCGACATTCGGAAGTACATGTCCTCTACAAAACCACCGAATGTACATACATTTTACACATGAAGCTATATTTGGTAGATATTTATAGACATTATCTCCCGAATCTGGGTAGTTTATGGCATTCAATGCATGCAAAAATCGTTCTTTTTTGTTTCGAAACGCATATAAACGCATACAAAGTGGGTATTTGAGTTTCTTAACACAGTACCTGTGAGTTAGATGCATTTTTGGCTTCAATGTCGGGTGATTCTCCATTATCTTCCACGAAAAGCGTCGTCTAGGGTTTCCTCTCCACAAAAGTTTGGATCGTTTAACATATACCCCAAATCGTCTACTCTAAACGGACGTGAACCTTCAAAATTATGTTCTTCCCCGTGATTCTCACCTTCTTCTTCGTATCCATCCATCTTTGTAATGAAAAAAATGGTTTTTCACTTTTTTCCCTCACCTTTTTCTCTATCACTCTTATAACTCAAAAATGAAAATAAAATGAAAAAAAAGAGACAAAAAACATTCTAATACTGTATCGACAATAATCGGAGGTCCTAGACCTTCTATTTTCTACCGAATGCATTCGGGAGATAAAATGTTACTATGTCGTCCGAATGTGTAAGGGTAATTCCGCTATTACGAATTACGCGAGATAAGGGCTGGCTAAATTTTTCATTTGGGTGACCTTTTTTGTTTTATTGTAGGCCCCTAAATTCTTTTCAGTGGCCCCTAAAAATGTCGGGCTATTTTTGCATACATTTTTCATATTTGTTAAAATAGCTAGAACTATTAGGTTTAGGGTAAGTTAACAGACGACACAATGGACATAAGGAAGAGATAGCTAACTTGAAACAGAAGACGTTTTCAATTGATATTGATTGTGTGTATTACATTGATTTGAGATACAGTATATATACATAAATTCCCTTGAACTACAAGGTATCTTATTTCCTAAACAATTCTAGTTTCCTAATATACAGAAGACTAAGTTTTAGTTGTTTAATAGGGTACCGTGTGTTATGTTACACACGTACCGGATGCTGTGTCAACACCCTCCCGCAAGCGTAACGGGTTATCCTGAACCGTTAGCTTGAATCTTAAAGTTGAAAAACGATCCTTGGACAGTGGTTTTGTGAATATATCCGCAATTTGATCTTTAGACGATATAAACCTGACATCAAGAAGTTTAGAAGCAACTTGATCACGAACAAAATGATAATCGATTTCAATATGCTTTGTTCTTGCATGAAATATGGGATTGACAGTGACATAAGTAGCACCAAGATTGTCACACCATAGAACAGGAGGAGATTGAGTAGATATACTAAGTTCTGAAAGAAGTGACTGAATCCACATAATTTCAGCAGTGGCAATTGCAAGTCCCCTATATTCCGCTTCAGTACTAGAACGAAACACTGTTTTCTGCTTACGAGCACTCCAAGAGATAATATTACCACCCAAATAAACACAATAACCACTAGTTGAACGACGATCATCAAGAGAACCAGCCCAATCAGAGTCAGTATATGCACTGAATGATAACTTGAGAGAAGGAGAAGGCCGAAGAAGTATACCAAAAGTAGAAGTATTTTTTAGATAACGAAGTATACGTTTTACTAGCCCCCAGTGGAAAACGATTGGTCGGTGCATGCATAATTGACACACTTTATTAACAAAGATAAGCCAAATCGAACGAGTAAATGTTAAATATTGCAATGTTCCAACAATACTACGATATTCAGTAGCATCAGTTAATAGGGTACTACGATCCGAAGAGATGTCACCAGAAGTACTAAGTGGTGTTTGAATAGGTTTAACACCATCCATTTTTGCTCGAATAAGAAGATCATGAGCATACCTTTGTTGAGAAAGAAACAATCCGGAGGAAGTATGAATTGCTTCAATTCTAAGAAAATAAGACAAGGAGCCAAGATCTTTGATAGCAAATTCTTGTTGCAGACGGTCAAGAGTGGATTTAATACCAGCGGAGTTGGAACCTGTAACAATGATATCATCCACATACACCAATAGATAAATAGTACCATACGAACCATTGTAGATAAATAGAGAAGTGTCTCACTTTGAAGTAACAAACCCAATTTGCAACAGAAAATTACTGAGCCGGTGGTACCATGCACGCGGAGCTTGCTTAAGTCCATAGAGAGAACGATGTAGCTTGCAGACATGTGCAGGAAAACGAGGGTCAACGTAACCTGGAGGTTGTTTCATGTACACCTCTTCTTGAAGTTCGCCATGTAAGAAAGCATTTTGCACATCAAGTTGGTGAATATGCCAACTGGAAGACAGAGCTAATGTAAGAATAATACGAATAATGCATGGTTTAACAACCGGACTGAACGTTTCAGAAAAATCTATTCCTTCTTGTTGATTATATCCTTTAGCAACCAAGTGAGACTTACAACGTTCAATTTCTCCATTAGACTTACGTTTGATACGAAATACCCATTTACATCCAATAACATTCATAGAAGGATCATATGGTACTAATGTCCAAGTACCATTACGGAGCAATGCATTGATCTCATCATCAGAAACACGCGATCTGGATCTTTATGAGCTTCGGAAATACAGGTTGGTTCTCGAAGAGAGTCACATACCAGAGCATATTTGGAGTTGGGCTTAAAGATTCCATCTCTGGCTCGAGTTACCATTGGATGATTACCTAAAGTGGCTGGTGCAGTAGGTACGGTGGAAGCTTGATTATGTTTGAGCCGATCGGAGAAGTGGAATCAACGGCGGATGTAGGGGACGATCTGTCGGGCTGGTCGGTGTAGGCATGTCGGGTATGCGAGCTGGTCATACGGTAGTGCAAGATGAGCTGGTCGGGCGATGACATCTTGTCTTTGGAGTAAGTGCTGAAGTCATACCGGCATTTTCATGCATTGAGGTAGGAGACCGAGGAGCAGTCTGTACAGGTGTAGGATGTCCATTCAAGGATGGAGATGAAATAGGACGTGCGAGACGGAGAAGTATCGTGATCTCCTGAAGGCGAGCAAATAGGCGATAACGAAGAAATAGTAGGATGGGTAACAACAACTGGTGGTGATGGAACAGACAAGGATGAAGTGGGAGTTACCTGAGAAGGAATAGATGCCGGTGAAGGTGAAGATGCAGTCGCAAAG
This sequence comes from Papaver armeniacum, assembly GCA_023531295.1. Classification (NCBI taxonomy): domain Eukaryota; kingdom Viridiplantae; phylum Streptophyta; class Magnoliopsida; order Ranunculales; family Papaveraceae; genus Papaver; species Papaver armeniacum. The sequence continues at coordinate 35,644 of JAJJWW010000078.1, forward strand.
GGAAAGGTAGTCTCATCAAAAACAACATGACGACTCACGTAAATACGACCTGTAGGGATATGAAGACACTTATAGCCCTTTTGAGATGGACTATAGCCAATAAACACACACGGAGACGAAAGAGGCTCCATTTTGTGAGACCTATACGGACGTAGGTGAGGATAACATAAACAACCAAATACACGAAGAAAGGTATAATCCGGTGGAATGCCAAAAGAGCTTCATATGGGGATGAATTATTAATAGAAGTAGAAGGAACACGATTCATTAGATAACAAGAAGTGTAAAAGAATCATACCAATACGAGGATGGTCTGAGAATCCATGTTTAAAATTGTAAGGCTAGTTTCACGAATATGACGATGACGACGTTCCACTAAACTATTTTGTTCAGAGGTGTGTGGACATGAAAAACGATGAAAAATACCAAGTTGTTGAAGATGCGAGTAAGTTTACGATACTCAAGTGCATTATCAGATCGAAAAATTTTGATCTTTCGATTGAAAAGATTTTCAACATGCTTTTGAAACATAAAGAATATAGAAAAGACATCAGATTTTTTGAGACATAGGAAACATCCAAGTAAAACGACTAAACGCATCAATAAAAATGATATAATATTTGTATCCTTCATTAGATAAAATATGAAGGTCCCCATACATACGAGACGATCAAATCTAATGGATTTGAATAAGTAGTTTTACTAGGACTAAAAGGTAACTTATGACTCCTATGTTCATGACAAGATGAACAAAAGCGATAGATCGACTTGAAAGCTGGAAGTGGCGAGAAACAACTTACGAACTGTACGCATCATTGGATGACCCATCCTAGAGTGCCAATCTTGTAAACTAGCACGTTCCCCTATGTAAACTTTAGGAGATATAGACAAATCACCAAGTTGATAGAGACCACCCCTCTATTGCCGCGAAGAAGAACCTTCCCGGTATATCGATCCTTCACAAGACAAAAATTCGGATGAAATTGAATAAAACATTATTATCATTGGTAAGGCAGGGAAAGATAAGAGATTACGAGATATTTTTGGTGCAAAAAGAACATTACGAAGCTTGACTTACGATTAGGAGTTCCCAAAATAGAGGATCCAACATGAGAAATTGGAATAGAGGAACCATTACCCATTTGAATTTGATCGGGACCAATGTACTCGGTCGGAATTGGAGACGAGAAAAATCATTAGTTATATGATCGGTAGCACCTTTGTCATGAGTCCATGGAGGAGTTGGCAACAAACCGGTTTGAGCGGTATAAGCACGAGGTACGGAAGGCGGTGGTTGACGACGAGGAGGACGAAAAATTCGATCAAAACGATTCCAACGATCCTGGAGCTTCATGATTTGGACGACCATAAAGTTAGCGGGGCAGTTCGGAACGTCCACGTTGTGGTTGAATAGTTGGAGAACGATTTGAGTTTGGTGCAGAGAACCGATTCGAGTTTGGTGCAGTAGTGAATCGGTTTGAGTTTGGTGCAGTCGTGGTGTGGAATGAAGCTAGTTGTAAGCACCGGAATATCGGGACGTACTGGATGCAGTAGTACGTGACGGTGCAACAAGATTAGCAACCGGCTGAGTAGATAGGGATTTTGCCTGATGTTCTATACGGAGTTCAAAAGTCAAAAGAAAGGTGAGAAAATCTTCCACAGTGAGAGAACTCATCGTGGTAGTCAAAGATGTAACGATAGCATCATACGAACTGTCAAGGCCAGCGAGAAGACAAGTGTCGAATTCCTTGTCGGTGAGCGTGGTATTGGCATTGACAAGATTATCTGCAAATCTCGAGCATGATTGATATATTCTCTCATGGTTTTTGATCCTTTCTTAAGAGCACGTAGCTCTCAGTGAAGATGGTGAATTTGAGCATCAGATTTAGAGGCATATTGAGCTTCAAGAGAGTCCAAGATTTCTTTAGAAGTGGTAAGACGATGAACGTGACGAAAAACAGCAGGTGTAAGAGATGAAAACAACCAACTTACTAGAATTTTATCTTGTTTCGTCCATGAAAGAAAAGCCGGTGTGGGAACTGCATCAGCAACAGGAGGTCTTTGGACGGGGGTTTCGTACCAGTGACATGTCCATCAAGATCGTAACCTTGAAGATACGGCAAAAATTGAGCACGCATACAAAGAATAGTTGGTTTCATCCCGACAGCGGTGATTATGTGATGAGGTTGAGAAAATTGAACAGAAGCCATGATTGAGGATTGAGAAGAAGGGGCAGTAGATGATATAACAACAGAGGTTGTAGAAGACATAGTAGAGGATTCGGTAGACATGTTTGTTAAGGATCGACTAACCCAGCTGATACCAAGCTAGAACTATTAGGTTTAGGGTGAGTTAACAGACGACACAATGGACAGAAGGAAGAGATAGCTAACTTGAAAGAAGACGTTTTCAATTGATATTGATTGTGTGTATTACATTGATTTGAGATACAGTATATATACATAAATTCCCTTGAACTACAAGGTATCTTATTTCCTAAACAATTCTAGTTTCCTAATATACGAGAAGACTAAGTTTTAGTCTGTTTAATAGGGTACCGTGTGTTATGTTACACACGTGCAGGATGTTGTGTCAACAAAATTGCTTTCTTACTGTCTTTGTTAATATGTTTGTCAAAAGGAAATGTGTGCAATGAGCTTAACGGTTGTGAGAGGGATTATCGTCTATATAGATTGTTGAATGATCGATCATTCTCACAAAGAAATCAATTCATTTTGAAATCTCAAATCCCTTATTCACCATCTAACTAATCTAAATAAAATGGATGCAACGTTAAATATAAAAAGAAGTATTCGAAGAAAATTTAGTAAAAAATGAAAAATCCTGCAAACTGACCTCCATTGTTATCTCTAAATCGGCATGACTTCTCCTCAGACAAAAACCTTGAAGCCCATATTATAAATACGTACCCGCAGTAGAAAATTTCTGATCGTCGGAAAAATTATTTGGCCTACTATTTTGGATCAATCCAGAGTTTGATTTGCACTATCACGATTTAAACCCTATAGAGAAGTAGAGAAAGGAAAAACTTGAATCAAGAGACACAACAATGCTCAATTAATAGCAAGCAGTACTACGCTAAAGTCAATTTCCATTAATATAAGGTTCTTCGTTAATAATATTCCCCCTATTTTTGGAAAAGAGATACTTTCATTTTTTTCAAATTGGTCTATTTTAGGCTAAAATAAAGGTGAGAGTATCTCTTTTCCAGAAACGGAGGGAGTATGTATTTACATGGGTTGCCAAGGCATTGGTAGCACAAACATGGCACGGTATGTCTTTGTTAACTCTCTGTATTAGGCAGTTGAATGTAATAAACAAGATCAAGTTGACACGTTCTATCTCGATGTTACAGGGAAAGGATGATTGATTTCTTGCAATAAACAATCTGCCAACTGTAATGTATTGTTCAAAAATGATGAACACGATTCACAATCGACCTAGCTAATTTTGATTCAAAATTAACGTTTGTTGATGATGCCTTCAGGAGTCAGCAATCACTACCGACAACTTTTTCTGAAGACAAATTTCAGTTATATGGTACTTAAATAGACAAGGAGAAAATCTGCAATGTCTACAAGGACACTGTTCAAAAGAAGAGAACTTTTAGCAGAAATTACTCGATATAAATCATCTGAAAGTTCTAATACCCACATAGACATCAATTGTGTACATATTGCACCACTGGTTTTATGCGACTTGACTACATTCATTTTTCTCTTTGAGAGCAGTAGATCAGAGATATAACTTAGCCTCTAAAGCAGCCACATCCATTTCCAGTTCCTTCAACTTATCCTTTATCCTGGTCACCGTTGCCCGGCTTCCTTCAACTCATCCTTTTTCTTGCTCACCTCTGACCAGTACACTTTTTGTATCGCTTTGAGATTGAGAATTATGAATGTTTCTTACAAAACAAGGAACGTCCAGATGGCGGGAATTCTTAACTGGATGGGCTTTCTGGAACCAAATTATGTCCCCATTTTCAAGCTGCAGAAAAAAGAAAAAAAAAAAAAGAAAAGAAAGCAAAAAGGTGAGTAAGAAGTGCGTCAATGCAGAAATGTGGTGTAGTGTATCACACAGTACACCTACATATGATCCATACCATGTTGTCATGAAATTTACGATCCTTAAGTTGATTACACGCAAATCCTGTTTCCTGTCCAAGACAACAACAAAAAATATCATTTTTTTTTTGGAAAAGATAAAATTCATTCATAATGAAGTGCTGAGATAGCACTTAAAAGGACCAACAAACAACCATCCAAACAAGATAGCTCAAACAAAAAAAGGGGATTACAACAATAGAATCATTTCCCCTAAAACAAGTTGAACCTAGTTACTATTTAAACACCCTCCAATCGTGCATGAAATCCACAAACTTAAATTGTTTAAAGGAGTCATGAACTGTCGCCCAACTAAATAAGGAAGCCTTCACTAGAATAATAACCCTCTCTCTGTTTTCTCTTTGTTGCGAAACACTCTTTCGTTTCGTTCCTCCCATTTGATGCCGGATAGCGAAAGGCAAACAAAACTTGAGAAATTCAATTGGTTGAGTCTTTAGTTTCATCTTCCACGACACTAGGAAGTCCAAACATGTATCCGGCAACCTCCATCTTAACTCTAACAAGTTTAAAAAATGATCCCACACCTTCTTTGCAAATTCACATTGAATAAAGATGTGTGATATTGATTCGTGTTGCAGATTGCACAAGTAGCAGTTGATGTTTGTAATTGTCATACCTCTTCGAAGTAAACGATCGTTCGTTGGTAATCCATTCATTGCCGCAGCCCAAACTAGGAATGAAACTTTTGTTGGGATGGCTGAATTCCAAACATACTTTGACGGCATTCTTCTTTGTCTTGCTTGAGCTTGAGCTTGTCCTTGTAATTGTTGTTGTCGATCAATCATTTCGTAACATGAAGAAACTGAAACGCCATTGTTCCCCTCTATCCATGATCTTGTATCCTGCCTCTGAGGATGATGATGATTACTTTCCTTGTGATGCCAATTATAATTGTCTTGTAGTCACCCAGGTAATAGTCTGTAGTCAACCACCACCGCCGTCTCCTCGAGGAACAACACAGTGACGACTGAGAAATCCACCACACTCAAGTGTATGAAGATCATCATCATTATTTGGATGGAATGTGACTCTACCTTGGTGGTGAAAGCTTTAAATGGACAGGGACATGCGCCTTGGCACTTGCAAGTGCGATGGAATCATTGCATTCAATTCCTAGGTACGATTAAAATTCTGCAATTGCACAAGTTTCTTTTTTCCAACTTAAGTCTAGTATGTATTGATTTTCACAACTAGACTATTAACTGTTTGAGAAAATGTCCCACTGAGCTCTGTATTCGAAACTCCAATGTTAGCCGAAAATTCAATTTTTTTTCATGGATTTTGTATTGAATTCTTGTTCCCACATTTGAAGCTCAAAGGCTCCAGTCCATTGATTTATACTATGGAACTAGTTTAATTTTTTGTAATGATTCGTGTTTGTGCAACTCAACTTAATAAATGCGCAACCTTAGAAGATAAGCCATTGCTTTGTTGGTTTTGTTTATGGCATGAGAAATGCATTCTAAAATGTACTGTTATATATATGAAATGCTTTTCGTATGGTTTTAGAAAATCTATTTATTCTAATGACATTATGTATCTTTTTTAGAAGATGAGTCATGACAAATTGGTCTAGCTGATGCGACTAGTAAGTTTTCAAGTAGGAAGTGTGCTTTCCACTCCAATTTCCATCTTTGGTTACCTTTAATAATCTATTTTGGTATATGTAATGGTTTTTTCTCCCCATTATTATTATTCACCATTATTATTCTTCCCCATTATTATTCCTCGCATTTTTGTTCTCTTGTTTCTTGGTCATGGTTGCAAACTTGTAATGAGCGTCTAATTTTATCTCGTAATTATGTGGCTCTATCTCTGGTACCATGTAACTTGCCGCCTATCTCTTGGAGAGCTGATGCGGGTCAAATTCGTTTATTTTACACCATAAAAGATCGGACGAGCAAGTAAAAGAAGGCGAAAAACTAGACATAGCAGCTACTGACCCAAATTTTTGAGTAGCAGGAGGACATTCATTATACTAGACATAATTCGCATACATGAAACTAAAGATAAGAGACTTAATACAGAAGGACCTAAATTTTGTGTTTATTGAAACTTAATACAGAAAGATAAGCAGGTCACTAAATAACATCTACCTTTCATTCCCATAAAATTAAGTTGAACCAATTCGCCAACTAAATCACAATGCATGCCGAAAGTTTATGTACTAATGATTTGGGTTACAATAAATCTTTGAATCTTCCAGCATTAGTTTGTCTTTCTTTTGGTTCAGAAAGCCTAGTTTACTTTTTTGGTACTTTTTGATTGAAATTAAATTGTGTCAGTTTTTACACTGCATTACATTTGCTTGTGGGAAACAAAGACATTGTTTTACAGATAAAGAAGATTGGCTTGTGCAGATTCGGATTACCTTGTCTTAGTTCAACCTTTATGCATCAAGTCCGGGTAAATTTGTGCTCTTTATTCGTGTTTATAGGTTTGAAATCTCTTTATTAAAACATAATTTGTAACCATTTCAATTTTCACTGTACACGTAGTTTTTCTGTCATTGCTAGATCATGAAAAGTACATATGGTGTAGGAAGCTCACTCCTGGTTCGCTATTGAACACATAACCATTGCAAGTCTTTCTGATAGAGGAATGAAAAATATATTAAATAGAGAAGAAAACAAAAACAAAAACAAATAATGTTTTTGATTCATACCAGCAAAAGTTGATTAAAGGCGGACGAGGCTGCTTACATGCCACTTGCAATGCATATAATATGGCTGGGAGATAAGATCCAACTTTTTCAAGTTAACATCATAGCTGTACAACTCATCAATTCTTCGTTGATTTGGACCATGGTCACCATATTCATCACTGGAAACAGCAAATATGATCTTAGGTGTAGGATGCGAAACAATAGTTAGAATAACAGGAGAATATGAAACAAGGAAGTCATCAGGCACATCAGTGTCACGGAACATTTCAACAATATCGTACATCAGCGTCCATTCATGCTGATGATGCCCGTTATTTTTCTTTTCACCATCCTCTTTCAAAATCCATAATTTCAATTTCCCCTTGAAATAAGGTTGATCAAATAGTCGAGCATTATCCATGTAATCAAGAAAACAGAGTGATCCTTCGATCTCAATGATCCTGGATATATCATTTAAATTTGAGCATCCCTTTGGATATTTTATAGTGTGAAATACTTCGGCATTAACATCAATACGAAGTATTTCGTTCTCACAAGTCAACCAATTAAAACACCCACTTGCGAACACGCTTGTGAAATCTATTCCAAAATATGGACTCACTTTCGGAAAATCCACATCTCTCCATGCATCGTTTAGAATACTCAAGAGTGACAATCTTCAAGAAATATTTATCGGTTGTGCAGGGATTTCTTTTACATAAACAAAGAACTTTGTACTTTCCCGTGACTGAATCGTATACTAAATGAAAATAAAGAACATCAAACATTCTCGGACAAACGCATTACGTCATCGGAAGTTTATATGAATAACTTGATGGTGGATTATAAACATGATGACTGTAGCTGCTAACTTCTGTATGGCAAGATAGAAGTACTAAACCATTCACGGAATCTTGAATGAATAGTCTCTTATCAAATAAACCACTTTCCGGTGTAAAATAAAAAACGGTTTCTTTTTTCTTATCAAAATCGAAGAGAACAATACCATAAGATTTGGTATAACAAGAAAAGTAATCATCATGATCATCATCATAATAATAATCATCATCATCATCATTTTCAGAAAGCCAGATAAACCCACGGTTACGATTAGTTTGACGACGATAATGTAAATTGGTAAACCGCGAATCATTGATGGTTAAACTAGACCATGCTTTGCATACACTTTTGAATCGCATTAAGCTATCAATAGGCACTCTTGTTAGTATATCGTAGATGATAATATCATAAGGGAGATGAGGTAGAGAATTACCGAGTTCTTCTGAATCACCATTGCTAACTGTCTTCTCCTTATTCCTCATCGTCATCACTATGTTCGTTGTTTTCTCTTGTTGACTTGGAATCAGTTTATGTTCTTTGTTCGCCATTAAAAAGAAATCCCGTGGGATTCTCACCACAACACCTCTTATTTATAGTAGACACATATTCCTTCACCAAGTAATCTTATTGGGAAACCAACCTCAATTAGGAAAGCCTAATGTATTAACACGGGTTTCCTATCATTTGAAATTGGCTCTTGTTGTTTTACGTTAGACCTTAAAGAAGATTGGCTTGTGCACATCTGGTTACCTTGGCTAAATTTTAATGGTTATGAGTTAATTCCCGGCAACTAGACATACTCCAAGTAATTTTGCGCTCTTTGTTGGTGTTTATAGGATTGAAATCTCTTTATTAAACATTATCTATAACCATTTCATTGGACACAGTTTTTCTGTCATTGCTAGATTGATCAAGAAAAGTAAGGTGTATGAAGTTCACTCCTATATCGTTATTCAACACATAATCATTGTAACTAATAATGAAAGAGGAATGAAAGATATATTAAATAGAGAAGAAAACAAAAACTAATAATGCTGTAATAGCGCAACTAGTAAAAACTAGAAACATAATTGGATAAAAAAAAAACTCTGGAAAGTTAGGAAACGTACAGCAATAAAATCTCTTGTTTGATTCATACCAGCAAAGGTTGATTAAGGGCGGACGAGGCTGCTTACATGCCACTTGCAATGCGTACCATATGGCTCGGTGATAAAATCCAACCTTTTCAAGTTAACATCATAACCGTAGTACTCATCAAAATCACCGTTCCGAAATTCCTCAGCGTAAGTACCAAATATGATCTTAGGTGTAGGATGCAAAACAACAGCTACAATAACAGGAGAAGAACCTGAACAAATGAAGCCTGTGGGCATATCAGTGTTAAAGAACATATCAACAATGTTATATATCTGTATCCATTCATTCTGATGCCCATTCTTTTTCTTGTCATCATCCTTCTTCAAACTCCATAATACTAATTTCGCCTTGTATGAAGCTGTTTCTTCATCATGATATTGTATAGTATCATGAATATTATCCATGTATTCAAGCAAACAGAGTGATCCTTCAATCTCAAGTAGCTTGCATCCATCTGGGTCTGAACATCCCTCAGGAAATTCTATTGTGTAAAATGTTTCGTTGTAACATCAATACTAGTAATTATTTCACTCTCATGATTTAACCAATAAAAAGACCCATTTGCAAACACTGCAGAACCATCTCTTAAACAAGGCTGTTTCATTCCTGGAAAATCAACATCTCTCCATGAATCATTTTCGATACCAAGAGTAAGAATCAACAAGAAATACCTACCTGTGCCGTGTCTCGAACATAGACAAAAAACTTTATATTTTCCCATGACTGAATCGTATACTAAATGATAATAAAGACGATTCTTTCTCAGAACAAACGGTGAGGGAAGTTTATACGAATAACCCGTAATTGGATTATAAACATAGTAACCGTGAATTCTTTTAGGTGGGCAAGATATAAGTAGTAAACCGAATCTTCAATGAACAGTTTCTCTGCATCAAATAAACCACTTTCTGGTTTAAAGTTGAAAACCTTTCTTTCTTTCTTACCAAAATCAAGAAAAACAAGACAATTATAATTGGCATCACAAGGAAAGTAATCATCATCATCCTCAGAGGCAGGGGCATAATTTTCAGAAACCCAGATAAGCCCCCGGTTATTATAAGTTTGACGACGAGAATATAAATTGATAAACTCCGAATCATTGATGGTTAAATTACACCATGACTTGCATACACATCTAAATCTCATTAAACTATCAATAGGCACTCTTATTAGTATATCATAGATGATAATATCATAAGGGAGATGAGGTAGAGATTTACAAAGTCGTCCTTCTGAATCACCATTGCAAACTGTCTGCTCCTTATTCCTCATCGCCATCGCTATGTTTGTTGTTTGCTTTTGTTCACCATTATTGGATCGAGCAGTAGAAGAAAGCGGATTCTCACCAAAGAAGACTCTTTCCTCTTTGAGAAGGCCAAGGACCCTTATTTATAGGTGACTTGCACAAACCCTTCCACCAAATCCTATATGGGGAGCAATAATTCTATTCTGCCCACCCATAAATCCCACCATGACGTGGCCGTTTTCTTTGTTCCTTCTCTTTCTACTGTCGCGGGCATGAATTTCTTATATATTATACTTAGACAAGGAACGAGAAAAACTAAATGAGGAGAAACTCAAGGTATAACACTGCATTTATGTTGTTGCTTTATAAGCTAATTACCTCGTCGGATTCTTAATCATGCATGCCATCCTGTATGCGGGTGTGCACTCAGGGCCGGCCCTGAGGGAAGGTCAACGAAGTTAGACTTCGGGGCAGCACGGTAGTAGGGGCAACAAAAACGATATTTTGTCAGGGGTGGTTTTATGCTAAAAAAACAAAATTAAGGTTTAAATCGTGATTACGTAAAATAAAAAGGATTGTAGCAAAATATTTAGGGGCGTATTGTAAATAAAGGATTACTTTAATGGCTTATTACTAAATATGTAACAAATCTAATACGGTATGTTACAGAATACGAGAGAACGAGAGACCAATTTTTTCTCTCGGATTCTCTACAAAAGTCTACATCCTTCTCCTTTCTTAGTTGCTATTTTGTGTTTTGATATGCCTGTGGAAATATTTGGGATATATATATATATATACAAAGTTATATATGTTAAAAAATGACCGTAATACACCTTACTGGCCACTATAGGGGCAACATTTTTCGGTCTTATTTGGGGCAGCAAAATGTCAGGGCCGGCCCTGTGTGCACTGATAATCAAATACTCTTTTATAACCATATATCTTAGTAGGAATTACCAATAGGTACTATTATAGTGATCTTAGTTAATGGCAGGTCCACCCACTAAAGCCCGATGGAATCGGAGGTCCATAATTAAAAGAAAAAGGAAAAATGGACCAAATTTCTTATCACCTGGTCCTGTACACGTGCGGGACCAAAGATGTGTATATCAAATATTCCTAAAATAACCTTCATCTAACAAATAACGTTTCCAGTTTTCTATATTCTCGATCAAAAAATTTCATATCTGTTTTCTTCTCTCCTTTCTCTTTCTTCTGCTGTTGTTGGTGCTGGTGAATTTCGACGTAGGGTTTCTGAAGGTCGTGCTCTTTTTGCATGTATGTTATCTAATCTTCTCTATCATGTTTGTTTTTGTTTTCTGTTATGCTTTCAACTTGAATCATAAAGATTAGATCGATTTCATGATTTTGGTAACTCGATTTATAATGATGTTCTCCGTATTAGTGATTTCTGTGATTTACATTGTTTATATTTTTGTTCGTGAATTGCTTTTTTTTTTTTTTTATAAATCTTCTTTGTGATTGTTCAATTTTATGTTAGATTATTATGCTTTCAGCTTAGTTTAACTTTTGATTTGGTTTTTTGTTTTCGTTTATTTTTTTCTCTCAAAATCATGCTTTGTTTAGTGTTTCAGATGGTATTATCCAGCAGTACATATATGACACACTGAAGAAAAAAAATGCTTTGAATTTGTTATATTTATAGTATTATCAATTTTTTTTGTTTGATCCAGAAGTATATATATGCAATACTGAAATAAAACTGTTTTCATTCTGCCAAATTCATATATTCATTGCTTAATTTCTATATGCAATTGATTTTTAGTTTATGAATCACCAGTACATATATTGAATACTGGAAAAACTGTTTTGATTTTGAATTTTGGTAGTACATATATGAAATACTGAATTAAATTGTTTCGATTCTTTTACTTTTTTTGTCATGGAGCTTGTTTAGAATGTTATATATTTTAAGTTTATTTTAACTTTTTTTCCCAATCATTTAAATCTCAAATTTTTGCATTCAGTAAGTGATTTTCGTTATTGTTGATTTTAGTTTAGGTTTTCTTCTCGATTTGCTTCTTAGATTGATCTCCGATCTAATATTTGTTGAAGATACATATTTCTTCTATTTTATAGATCTAATTTTTTTTTTTTTTAAGTTGGCGAAGAATGTAAATATGCTGAAGTAGATATACTACTTGCTGAGAAGAGTGCTCAGGTGATTCCAAATTCATTATTAGAGTTTTATTTTGATTTTGGTTTTGAATTTTGGTATTATCCAACAGTACATATATGTCGTACTGAAAATAATATGTTTGTTTTTGTATCTATAATGGTTGCAATATTTGTTTGGTTGAGGAGATTATCATAAATTCAGGCTAGGTAGTTCTGAATTTTTTGTTTCTGATTTTTTCTTTTAAGTTGACTCATATTTACTCAGTTGATATGAATATAATTCAATAGTACATATATGTTGTACAACTTTTTCTACGTATTTAGTGCATCCAAGGGGTTTGACATTTCTATTTAGTTAATACCGTCGTACCTATTTTGAACATTGATGTTATGTTTTATCATTATATATATCTATATTCGATCTTCATGCTTCATTAGTTGATTGTTTACTTAATTTTATGATGGATAATCACGTTAGTTTATTTCATTTGTCACTAGGTTTGACTTCATTACTGATTTTTGAAAATATGAACACAAAGTGTTTTTGGTGTAATTTTGTTGTGCAGTCAAAATAAGGTCATGTTCTGCCTTGGGTATTCTTCTCTGTTAATAAATCTTTATTGACACTGGAAAAATCGAAAAATCACGTAAGCGCTATACTCCAGAAAAACCATAGTGCATATATGATGTACTGTTGAAAAATCAGTATGTAAACGCTATACTATGTTATTTTCTCATTGTACATAAAGACTATATTTATGAGTTCGAACTTGGGACAGTTTTTTGCTACCTTTCTATTTCTTGTGATGGTATCTTCTGATCTTGTATGCTATATTGAACCATAAAGTCATATGTGAAGTCTCTGCTGACGATTGCAATCATGGGTTGGTGGTCGTCCTCGTATCCACAAGGCAGGCCTTTTGGGACGGTTACTCAAATAGTTCAAGGTGAAGGTGTACGTGCTCAATATAACAAGGTTATTCCAAGTGTAGGAATAGTCTTCATGATGTTACATTTGAGGGGATTGACTGTGAACGGCTTAATATAACTAGTATGATTTTTAAACAAATATGCTTAATGATGTTATAAAGAGGCAAAGAAGCGATGAAAATCTAATGTACTGATGAGTCGAATGGGAATTGTTTGGAGCTTTCATGTTAATATTTTTTCTTTTTTGGAGAGTACGCTTTTTATGTACTCTCAGTTTCACAGAGTACGTTCTTTATGTTCTCATTTTTTATGTGCTCCTGCATTAAGGAACACATTTTCGGCGATTATTATTTATAAAAGGAATTGTTTGAAGCTTTGCTATTAGTATCTTTTTACTTTTTAAGAGTGCGCATTTTATGTACTGCCAGTTCCTTAAGAGTGTTTTCTTTATGTACTCAGTTTTTGAAGTGCATATATATATATATATATATATATTGACTGTTTGGTGTGCTCCTTTTTTATGTGCTCTTGCTCTGTAGATAGACGTATCAGATGATCATAATGAATTCACTACTCATCTATCCGGTTGTCGTGTGATACAGGTTCCTTTTCAAGTTCCGGAAACATATCATCAAGGTAAATGATACTGAATTTATTCCTTGATTTCATAATCTAGATTCCCGCTACTTGCAATCCCTTTATTGATTTAAGATTCATTTATTTGCAGGGGGTGCTGCAAAGCTTAGAAAAGTTGTCATCTCAGTTCTGCGATACAACAACTATGGAAATTTTTATTAATTCAGCGATTTTTCCTATTTGCAATTTGATTTTTTGGAATACCAATATTTGTATTTACCAATTCATGTAAAACAACATAATAGGAAGAGAAAAAAGGAAGTTAATGGTTACAGATAACTCTTGTAGATTCATATAAATTTCATACATTCTACAAATGTTGTCTTCTACATTTAGTTATTTTTTGCAGTGATGGAATTAATTTCATTTTTTATACATTTTCTACAAACAATTTGGTGAATGATTAAGACTTTGTCGAGGGGGCAAACAAGAGATTCAGTTTAACAGTTCTCGGACATTGCGAAGTGAAATCAAAACATTACATCAGTTATTTACTAAAATATTTCACTAGTATAAGCAGTGTAGCTTCCCGAGCAGTAAACAATATAAATGCACTGAACATTTCTACATAAATTGGAACTTTATTGATATATACGAAGAAAAACCAAAGCAGTACAACAGATATGTACTACAACATTTTATTCAAGTACCACAATGTAGCGCAACTGCCCTTGAATTCTATAACCTTCCAGTATTACCACACAATCATTAGTGAGCTAATTTGGAATTCAATGACTATCACATTATTTCACTTAAGTTAGATACCACAAAGTCTTTTTTATCAAATAAGCGACGAATCTACGAAAATAACAAAACTAAACCTTTTTTTTTCAAATACACTTTATATGTCCCCTTATCAAAAAATAGACTGCTTTCAATCCAACTTCTTCTAGGCATATGCAGACTTTAATCATGAGCAACGACCACCTGCACACATAGTTAGTGTGCCGCATCATTAAGAATAAATTTCCATAAGAGGGTTCACTAATCTTCAGCAACTAGGCATCACTCAAAGTATAGATACTCGTTCTAATTTTATGTACAAGAGTATGTAATGCAGTCAGACCAGATCTATATAACTTCCTTTTGGATTTCATCACAACCTTACCTGCAAAATGAACTATTTTTATTTCAGTATATCGTTTATGTACTGGGAGTTCATGGTATACAAAAATAAACACAATCACAGTTTTGTTTCAGTATATCATTTATGTACTGGAAGTTCGTAGTGTATAAAAATAAATACAATCTACATCATAAGTTTTTTTCAGTATACTATTTATGTACTGGAAGTCTATAGTATATAAAACTAAACACAATCATAGTTTTGTTTCAGTATTTCATTTACGTAATGGAAGTTCATAGTGTATAAAACTTAACACAATCTACATCATAGTTTTGGTTCAGTATATGATTTATGTACTCAAAGTTCATAGTGTATAAAACAAAATGAACAAGGTTTTTCGCAATACAACATATAATACTGCTGATTTAAACTGTCAAAAGAAAGAGAAATTGTTATATATATTTCGACGAATCATATTAGTCAAATTCAACTAGGTTTTTATAGTATGACAGATATGTACTGCTAATTCGCACTATCAAATTCAAAAAGAAACTATCGTATATGCACTGATACATCATATTAGTCAAAATAAACCAGTTTTTTTTAGTACAACATATATGTACTACTAAATTATACTGTAAAAAGCTGATTGTATGTGTCTAACACACATACAATCATACACAAAAGCATAAAATTACCTATTTAATCAGTACGGGTATAATGTACTGCAAATTCATAGTCCTAATACAAAGAGAATCATAAATAAAGCATAAGACTACTTAATTCATCAGTATGGGAGTTAAGTACCGCAAATTCACAGTGTCCAAAACAAAGATAGTCATAAATGAAAGGTTAAAAATTGAGTATCGGAGATATGTACTGGTGGAACATTGTCACATAAACAGAAAATAACAAGCAAAATAATAATTTTTTCAAACAAATTTGTTTTTCACTAGTATCGCAGATATGTATTAGTGGATTAGTACTCTCGGAAACAAAAATAACAAGTAGCATGTTACTTTCTAAAGTTTTTTCAAGCATAAATTATGTTTTTCACCGGTATGAGAGAAATGTACTGGTGGATCATTGTCTCAGGAACAAAAAAACGAGCAACATGTTACTTTTTCATGATTTTGTCAAGCATAAACTATGTTTTTCACCAGTATGGGAGATATGTAATGGTGGATCTTTGTCTTGGAAACAAAAATTAGAGAAAAAATTGAAATAAACACAATATAATACCTTTGTGTTGATTTCAGTTCTCTTTATTTTCTTTTTTTTGCTCGCTGATTTGGTTTTTGGTGTTGGTGATTCATAATCATCTTCTTCTGATACGGAAGCATTACCATCTTCCTCTATTACTTCTTGAATCTTTATACTAATTCTTCTTGTTTTAATTGTTTTTCTCGATTTTTATTCTTCGTAGATCTAGAAAAAAAAATTGATTCAATATGGGAAATCATAATCTAGGTTTTGGTTTTTTTGTTTTGTTTTTGGTTTCTCTTAAATCAGAATCTAGATTTTTGGTTTGTGAATCTCTGATTGAATCACAAGGATTTAGATGAGAAATTGATTTTTTGGTTTCTGGTTTTGGAAGTGGTGTTTGTGGGGATGAAAAAGTAGAGAAATGAAATCATGGAACGAGACTGATTTCTTCACACGCTTAATGTTAAGGGTAGGTAAGTAATTTCCATCTTTTAATTAACTTTGGACCTGCGGATAACTATAAATTCCGGTTGGACCCTACTGTAAACAACTATATGGGCCTAGGACCAACCAACAAATTTTCCTATATCTTAACCATGGACATACAGGGCTGTATATTGCAGGTCTTGAAATTGTGCGAAATGTTTGGAAAAATAAAGAATTTTTGAGTTGAAAGTTTGACAAACTTGAAATAGCATAAAAACATTGCAACAACTAAGGAAGGAAAGATAATCCAAATTCATTTGTGAAATAAAGCAAATTAAAAACTAGAAATGTTGTGCATTCTCATTGTGTTGTTGTGCTCGTGCACTCGTATACGCGCAAAGTAATGCAATTTTTGTTGGAACTTTATTTTATAGTAGGGCCTATGTTTTAATGTTTTAGAATTTTCAATTTTTGTTGGAACTGTCTTCTCCTTATCCCTCATCGTCGTCGCTATGTTTGTTGTTTTCTCATGTTGACGTGGAATCAGTTTATGTTTTTTGTTCTCCATTAAAGGATCCAACAATAGAAGAAAACCCTGTTGGGATTCTCACCAAAGAAGATTCTTAAACAGAAGAAGTTTTTAGACGACCAAGGACTCACGTATGTTCGGGATACCAACCAGCCTCAATTAAGAATCTATACAAACTAACAAACGTAGTATGATTTTAGGAAAGCTTGATGCCCTAAAGCTGGATAAGACAATATGACCCGAGACCCAAGACCCAAGACACCAACCAAAGTGTCTTCTAGGTGAATCCTGGAAAAACTCTGACAGTATTAGCATAACAAGAGTATTTAATGTAAAGAAATCAATACTTGCTACAACTAGCATATAAAACATCATATCAAGATATTTTCAGAACTGATTTGTTTACATTCTCAATGACATCATAAGAGCCCAATAATGAAAGATAAGACATATCAAGAAAACAACTGATCCTTTTAGAGCTTGTCGCCAACTAAGTCACAATTAACTCTTTGTGACAAGAGGACATGAAAGATAATAAACAAAAGAAAACAAAAACTAATGATGCTATACAACGCAACCAGTAGAAACTAGAAACATAATTTGTTAACAAAAATTCTGGAAAGTTAGGAAACACAGCAGTAAAATTCTCTTGTTTGATTCGGACCAGCCGAGGTTGATTAAAGGCGGACGAGGCTGCTTACATGCCACTTGCAATGCGCATATGGCTCCGTGATGAAATCCAACCTTTCCAAGTTAACATCATAACTGTAGTGCTGATCGACTTTACCATACTCTTCATATTCGTTAATGGAAACAGCAAATATGATCTTAGGTGTAGGATGCAAAACAACAGCTACGATAATTGGAGAAAAACACGTATAGATGAAGCCCGTGGGCACATCAGTGTA
This sequence comes from Papaver armeniacum, assembly GCA_023531295.1. Taxonomy (NCBI): domain Eukaryota; kingdom Viridiplantae; phylum Streptophyta; class Magnoliopsida; order Ranunculales; family Papaveraceae; genus Papaver; species Papaver armeniacum. Next base: position 53,499 of record JAJJWW010000078.1, read on the forward strand.
ACGGAACATATCAACAATATTATACAGCTGAATCCATTCATGTTGATGCCCATTCGTTTTCTTTTCATCCTCCTTCAAAATCCACAATTTCAATTTCCCCTTGTATGAAACTGGATCATCATTATTAACTTGTATAATATTATCCGTGTAATCAAGGAAAGAGAGTGATCCTTCAATCTCAAGTAGCTTGGATCTATTTGAACATCCCTTCGGATATTTTATGGTGTGAAATGCTTCGCTACTAACATCAATGCTTAGTATTTCACTCTCACGAGTCAACCAATGAAAACACCCATTTGCGAACACTTGTGTAAAATCCATTCCTAAACAAGGATTCACTTTTGGGAAATCAACATCTCTCCATGAATCATTTCCGGTACCAAGAGTGATAATTTTCAAGGAATAATAATCACTTGATCTCCGACGTAAACAAAGAACTTTATACTTTCCCATGACTGAATCGTTTACTAAATGAAAATAAAGAAGATCATCTGTTCCCTGAACAAACGCATTACGTACAGGAAGTTTATAGTAATAACCTGTGATTGGATTATAAACATGATGAGCGCTAGATTCCTCATGGCAAGATAAAAGTACTAAACCATTTAGGGAATCTTGAATGGACAGTTTCTTATCAAATAAACCACTTTCTGGTCTAAAATGAAAAACTTTTTCTTCTTTTTTATCAAAATCAAAGAAAACAATACCGTCAGATTTGGCATGATAAGGTATGCAATCATCAGCATCAGCATCCTCAGAGGTATAATTTTCAGAAAGCCAGATAAATCCACGGTTACGCCAAGTTTGACGACGATAATGTAAATTGGTAAACTGCAAATCATTGATGGTTAAATTGGACCATGATTTGCACACTCATTTAAATCGCATTAAGCTATTAATAGGTACTCTTGTTAGTATATCATATATGATAATATCATGAGGAAGAGAATTACTGAGTCCCTCCGAATCACCGTAGCAAACTTTCTTCACCTTATTCCTCGTCATCAAGACTCTGTTGTGTGTTTCTTCTAGTTGACTTGAAATTAGTTTCCGTTTTTCGTTCGCCATCAAGTGCATAGCTTTGAGACTGGATTGGAAAGTACAAGAAAACCTAAAATTAGATCTAGGGTTTTAATCGAAGAAGTACCGAATGAGTTTCTAAAATATATGAAAACCCTAAAAACTATTGCAACTGAAAATATATCCGTCTCCCCTAGGCCGTAGTCACTAGTCAGACAGACGGGCCACAGACCAATGCCTTAAAAGAGCCTTCAAGGCCCGATTTTCTTTTGTGGAACCTCAGTGACTGTGAGTGGCCTGGAACCAAAAGTTGTGGAGCGCGTCCATTTGGGCACTCCCAGGCCCCACCTAACATCATGCTACAGTACCCGATTTATTACTGCAAAGAAGTTTATCGTCAAGAAATGTGAGGACCAGGACTATGTTTGGGCGACCAAGGATGAACTGATGGAGTATCGTGAGCAAGCAGATTTCTTAATCACATTTGGGTTCCTTTTACAATAATGCTCTGAATCTTCAATAAAGTTTGGCATCATACAGCATTAGTTTGTTTTTCTTTTGGTTCAGAAAGCATAATTCATGTCTTTGGCACATTTGGTTAATACGTTGAAGAAGATAGGCATGTGCGCATTTGGTTACCTTGTAATGGTTCTGCCACAAGTCCAGGCAAGCACTCATTCTCCAAGTAATTTGGATCTTTTTTTTTTTTTTTTTTCACTAGTAGAAATCAGCAGTTCCGCGACCGATGAAGCAAGTCATTTAACTCGTATATATGACTTGCTTTGTCTGCGGGTCGCAGTGCAACTCATATCAACGACCGACTATAACAGTCAATGTGTTAAGACTGACCACAGTCGGTCCTAGATTTGGATTTTAATATAAAAAAAAAATCAGATTCAGATTGCCTGACTGAATCTGCCTGAGCTGACTAAATCTGAGTACTCATCAAATGGAACTCAAATTAAACTCAAATGAAAATTCAAATGAAAACCAAAATAAACTCAAATGAAAATTCAAATGAAAACCAAAATAAACTCAAATGACAATCAAACTCAAATGAGAACCAAATTGAAATTAAATTTGCACACAAATAATCTTTCAATTCAACATTCACTAGGTTCAAATTACGGAAAAAAGGGTATAAAATCTAACTTGAGACCAATTTAAGTTTCTACAACCATAAAGGTAATTAAGTTCTAAGATTCGATTTACAAAATGATAAACTAATAAACGATTGGCTAAACGGCAAAAGAATAAACTCGGTTAATGATGAACTTAGCCCATATTTCAAAATGAAGTTCCCCATTTTACTGCAGGTCTTGGAAAAGTCACCAAGAATCGCAAATGAAAACAAAAAACTCAATAAATCATTTTACACTTCATAAACAAATGTCGAACCTAGATTATGTACAAGCAGTTAAGATCAAACGCTGCACTAACAAAATACATAACCCAAATAGAAGATGCATAATAGGAAACCTTAATAGCAAAGACAACATACAATATGACGCAACATAGGATGGCAGACATTTGAATTTATACCAATTCACCAAACAACTACTTTGTAGGGGTCATTCTTGATTTGAGTCAAGAAAGACAACATTTGAATATAAGCCCGAATACATTCATGCTTGTTGAGGGTCCATCCAAGGTACACCAAACAAGTATAATTCAATTTGCGAGAAAAGGCTACGAGAGAAGGGAAGGCGTCCTAGAAACAACGCATAGCATGATACAATGTTCTAAACGGTAGGATTCACATGCACTAAACTCCTACGGTCAACCAACAAACAAGAAGCTGCTTATAATCACGGCTTGGAAATGTAGACTTGTCCTTTAGTTTTTCCTAACAAACTAGGTGTTTCATGTTACGTCCTTGATGGTGGAGGCTCGGATTGATTGTGCATACTTACATCACCTAATTATTGTCAATGCCACGTTTCAAGTAAGATATGAACTGTTAAATACTAGTCGTAAACATTATAGGATATGATATGATGAGGGATTGCATATGGGATTAAACAATGAACAAAATTGCTAAGATACATATATACCTCGATAGTTAAGGCATTATGATTGCATATGTTCCACAATCCACATTCAGGTAGCTCCCTGACGGCATAAGAGTTGAATGTATGGTCAAATATCCATGTATATAAAGAAGGAAAACAGAAAAAACAACTACACAAGTCGAATATAAATTTTTACCGAAAATCCATATACTCATCATTTAATTGAGCATCTCCATTCCAATACTCATCATCTCCAACGATTCTGAAATTGGAGCTTCACTTGCGGCTCCAAGTAAAGACAAATGGATCTTCAAAGGCATTCTTGTTGGGGTCTCGATCTTTGGAAACTCCAAAACCAAATTCCAATGTAGCCTTGTCACATTGCGGGGTAAAAAACTTGTCTAGCTTGAGAAGCATGGATAATTGGCTCGTCAACTTCTCTTGAGTTCTTCATAAACTTTTTGAAGTTGACAAACCTCAACTTTGTATCTCGGTCCACATATGATCCGTTTACTTTGTACGCCATTCGCACCCAATCACGGTTAAAAATAACTTCTCCGAAAACTCCATAGTCCACTTCAAATATATCTTGCGAATTCCATAAGACGTAGTATCGTCATCGACTAGGTTAGTATCTCGGAACTTGCTCTAAAGCTGGTAGAAGCATTCATGGTAACTCCACTATTTTGTGTAACAAAGTTTTTTTCAAAGATCATCAGTATAATAAAGATAACCATTAACAAAATATGCATTATACGAAACCGCCGAGAAGGAAGGACCAATTGCCGACCTACGGAAATCGGACATGGAAGTGCCTTCAAGTTGTTCAAGCTGGTCTGTAGCCATGGAATGTAGTCTAAACGCTTCTTCCTTCCCGAACGAGTTTGGTTAATATTACGAACATATGTTTCGTATTTCCTGTCCAAAAAAAGAAGAAGAAAGAAAGCGACAAGTGAGAAGGTTACTTTTTTTCATAATGTAATGTAATGAAATGATTGAAAGATAAATCAACTTTGAATTTACTTACGCTTCCCATTCGGTGTTTTCATCTCGAATGTCTCAATATCCACAAGCGAACTTGTTCATACCGTGTGTTGGTTAATGAACATGGTTTTCCGTGCGAATGAACCTGGGTACGGACCTTCGTAACCATCACCGCCCATTTCTATCTTTCCACGACACTTAAAAGACTCCCGTTTCCCCTCGGGAAGGATCTCAACACAATGACGCGCTCCTTCATTTACCCGTATACTGTTTTGTAATAGACCCTTCTATATAATTTTTATTGCGGCCAAGAACCTTGTAAGAGTCTCATCATCCCGCACATATGACAAGTAAACAAAGATTTGTAAGTTTACCGAGTTCATAAAAGAATAATTTGTAAGGTTCTTGAGTTCATAAAAGAATAAACCAAAAGGTTACTAGTGACTAAAGGATTGTACCTCTCAAAAGGGTACATCCACCTAAATTGGATAGGCCCCAATTGATGTGCCTCTTCCGCCAAGTGTACAACAACATGAGTCATACTAACAAAAAATGCAGGAGGGAAATACATTTCGAACACGCATATTGACTCCACGACACGATCATGCGCTACATGAAGCTCAGCACGATCAATAACCTTAGAGGTCAGGACTTTGAAAAACAACGATAAGTGTCTAACTGCCTCACGCAAAGGCGTATGTTTTTTGAAAATGCTACTTGCTCTTAGCATTGCAATTTACTTTTTTTCAAAGTTTGGTCAGTAAACACATTTCTGTAGATTGTCATGCCAAGAAATCTAAAATACACCCGCTAAAAAGAAGGCCAAATTTCGTAATTTTGATTTTGGTATAAGCCAAAAGGAGTGAAAGCAAACAAAGCAGAGTATATAGTTGACTAAAGTTAATACATTAACCTCACTAATATGCTGAAATATAGAAAGCAAAAATAGGAACTAAGAACAACACCTAACTAAACAATCTGCATCCACATTGTCAGAACTAAGAACAACACCTAAATACGGAAGCGAGACCACTAAATTTCGATACATTTTATAACCCAAAGTTGAGACAATATTAAAGTCTAGATCCTCTGTGCAAAACTTTCGGTAACTTGAAACTAAAATCATCAATTTAAAGAGGGCTCTCTCGAAACTAAAATCGGTAACTTGAAACTCCAAAGATACAAATTAGAAAAAGAAACAAAAAGAAAGTTCTTCAATCCTTAATTTCTAAAATTAAGACAACAAAAATACCAAAACCCACATCGCTATCTAGAGTATGTGATTTTGCAATGATATAATTTAGCCCCCAATTTGTAATTCAAGATGAAATACTTAAATGACCTAATTAAACAAAACCCCCAATTTTATAGAAATTTCTTATTTGTAAATCAAGATAAGATTTTTAAGTGACCTAATTAAACAAAACCCCGATTTTATTAATTTTTTTTGTTTATTACCCTAATAAATTGTAACTCAAGATGAAAAAAAAATTAAAATTTGTTTATTACCCTTCCAAGTAGTATGTGATATGATGAAACCTCAAATAAGAATGCAATTAGCATTAAATCCTCTAAAAGTTGTTGTACCTTCGAGAAATACGCTGATGATTGAAACCCTAATTAGTTAATACACCACCCATCATAAATTTGTCGCAAGTACATGTCGATGATTTAGTTTGTATCGAGAGAGTAATGAATTTGCTTGAGCGCGGTGATGAATTTGGTAGAGAGGAGTAATAAATTTGTCCGAGAGAGCGCCTCTCGGAATAAGAGAATGAGAAAGAGAGAGATAGAGAGACGATAATATTTTCTTTTTTCTCGATGGTAAAGTATAGACCTAATCTGAATCGATTTTTACCCGAGTCAACAACACCTTAATGGGCTGAATCGCCTCCAAGTGAATGTCTATTGTTTAGAAAAATTGAAGTTTAGTTCACAGGATATGTGTATCCGCAATTTCTAAAAAAATTACAACCACCATTTTCACAAATAAGATTCTTACACACATGAAGTTTAGTTCAACATGTGTATCCAAAGGTGAAATTGAACTGAAAGAGGCCAAGCCAATCCCAAGATTAATACAAGCTGATACATATCCAAAAGTCTCAAAGACAAGGAATGATTACGCATAATACACCTCTTTGCAAACCATTTCGGGTAGGCGCAGCGTACTACAAATGCAAAAAACTAGTTTACGGGGCAATAATCTAGTAGAATCTTTGAGGCTGCGAGATCAAACAAAGTGACTAGAGCGGTTTGCAGTGCGAAACTAAGACCGCAACACTATTGTATTATCTAATCTTTGTAGAATTAGATATCATCAATGTCAGGCACATGTACAGGAGTAAAAAAGAAACTGCAGAGCATAAACAAGTTACTTCACAATTCTAACACATCCTTTCTAATCCTGCTACAATGCCTTGATAAGCCTTGATAAACAGTGAACAATGCACAAAGAATGACATTCAAAACAATGTATAAAAGTGAACAAGATTCTTTGATACTAATATATATTTCATTACATAAAAGCAAGGCTCGAAACTGCTAAAGCTACGAGATATATAGAAGTTGCAAGACACTTCTTTACATGTTTTGAATGTCTTCTTCTTAAAAAGAGATGAGACTCAAAACCATACAAACTTGCAAGATCAACTAAACCCCAAAATACTTGAATCTAAAAACTAAGCTTCCCAAAATAGTTACATATATAAACCACAAGTACATAAATATATATCCGAAAAACTTACATGTATACCAACCATGTATATACCCAAAAAAGTCCCCAAAAAGTCCCAAAAGTTAGTTTCTGCACCTCCACAAATAACAGAACTCCAAATTCATTAAAAACCAAAGCATCATCAGTTGGAAGTAGAAAAACCGAGTCTTTGAGGCCACAAAATCTTCTTTGCCTATGATAAGATCACCAAAAGTTCCATCACCATCAGAGACTCTCGAAGCTAGAAAAATTTCATCAATGCGGACCAAATGAAACTCATCGGTTGGTGGAGGCCTACTCATATCTATACATCCCAAGGCAACACAGTTCTTTCTCATATTTCTCACAATTACTCTCGAGTTACGCTAGGTTGGCAACCACCACCATTTATTTCTGCAGATCATAATCCCATCAAATATGGCAATAAGAATTCTTTGATGTTCATAAGAAAAACAATGCAAGAAAATAGGAATAGAGAAATTCAATTGAACTCGAGATAAGAGATATTAGACACATCACCGGTATTCTTGAATGAGTTGCAAAATAAAAACTAGTTATAGAATGTTACCCGAGCATTAACATTGCTCGTGTTAGGGTTGAAACTCAAACCGGCCATCGGTGTCTCAATGAGTTACCTCAAGACTACGGACACGATCTTCCACGACTCTAGTCTTGACACTTGCTTAGTAGCTTCTCCTTGGGCTGCCAAAGCAAGCCGGTTCGTTTTGATATCCCACCTCCCATTCCTCGAACACAACCCCCCTATCATCAACTCCAAACACCTACGAAGAAGCAATCAAAATCAGCTAGCTAGTAACTAACAAGGTTTTCTTTTACGCAAACAACAATACAAGTTCATGTGCACCCACCTCGGCAATCTGCATCTCTGTCCAAATCGGTTTCCTCTATATCTTGCTCCATTTCATTCAGCTCTCTCACCTTTGCAATGTATGTACACAAGATTATAAGTATAAGTAGAAAACAAATTATAAAAAGCAACAAAGACAAAAATATATGCAGACCAATCTAAAACCAACGGTAAAAGATTAACTCACTACATATTTCGCACTTTATTTCATAACAATTAGGGTCTAATAATTCAAGGTGTTCTTCGGGAATCTCTTTGTAAACATGTGTTGCCGGGTATACAGCAGTTCTCGTCATACTACCAGTAGGGCTCTGCTGTTCCATGACATGTCGACGACGTGCAATGCCATCCCTCCCAGTAGTATGCAAAGCTTTGAAGCTTCCTTGATTCCTTACCTATCTCCCTTAGTTTCGATCGGCACAGAATTATGCAATTCCACAAATTTCACCCAATCCTCCTCTTCACACCAGCTGGTCTATTGTTCAATCTCTCAGCAATACTGTCAAATTGGTCACACCATTTCCTTAAAATAGTCTTCCTGTTCTTCCAAGATTTATTTGCCATCCTCAGAGCCTTGGACTTGATAACTTCAGGTACCTTGTACTCATTCTTGATGGCTCTCCAGATTTCTTCCGTAAGAGCCCAATTAACAGACCTCCAATCCTCAATACATGGTGCGACAACACTCCTGGCTATCACTCCAATTCTGGTGGCATATTTCTTAGAACCATCTTCAATTAGTTGTCCCATTGAATTGAAGTTTATTTCCAAACGGTGATCAGCGAGAAAACAAAAACAAATTAAAAGGTAACTTGATAGCACATACACATATCTATATATATATATTAAAAAGGAAACTCAAACCACAATTTTGTGTGTTACCATTAATCCCACTTTCCTCGGTATTGTCAGCTTCAGTTTGCTTGATGAAAAGCCTCATGCAATCCATCTCCCCCATCCTGATTTCCATTAACATGGCCTGGGGAATTATCACCATCTGATGAAGACATACGGGGACTCCCTTCACTTGTACTTGCAGCAGCATGACTACCATCAGTTGATGGAGAACCTTGGGATTTGATCAAAGCCCTCTGCCAGGTAGCTTCACTTGACCTAGGAGTAGTACTTGCAGACCTAGTACTTGTAGACCAAATACTTGCAGACCTAATACTTGCAGAACGAGATCGGCTGCTACTTGGAATAGGAAGTCTCGGCATAGTATCCTAAAATAAAATCAATATGAAAAATTAACTACAATACAAAAACCTAACTAGCTATCATTCTAAATCCAGTGGTATACTTGCTTTGGATTCTAAATCATCTTTGTAATCACTAATACAATCAATTACTTATTCAATTTCAAACATATAAATAAAATTATAAAACGTAACCACATGCTTGTACATAAAAATATCCCAATCAGAAATCATTCCAGTCATAAATCCACATACTTATAAAAACCCTAAGTATACTTTCAGACCTAAACATGATTCTTTGCAGCAAAAAAATAAAAATAAATAACCCACCAGCCAAATTAACAACATAAGCGAGAACTAACCCTAACATATGATCCATAAACTAAATTGAAACTCATAAACTAAACAACTATCATCCAAATCAAATAAATTCGAGATATACACGATGATTTTGGTAATCAAACAACCAAAGCTCTAGAGATTTACTCGAAATCAACAAACAAAACAAAAATCGTTAAAACCCATGAACAAAATCGACCCAATAAAAAAAAAAAAAAAAAAAAAAAAAAAAAAAAAAAAAAAAAACTTGAAACAGAAACCCTAAATGTACACAATTCTTGATGATTTTGCTAATCAAACAACTAAAGATCTTGAGATTTACCTGAAATCGATAAACAAAACAATAATCATTAAAACCCCATGAAGATTATCGATCAGTAAAAGAAAGAGAAAACAAAACTTAAATCCAAAACCCTAATGTACTGTTCTTGATGATTCTTCTAATCAAACACCTAAATCTCTTGAGATTTACCAGAAACCAACAATCAAAACAATAAACATTAAAACCCCATGAAGAAAATCGAGTAAAGAAAAAGATGAGAAATAGAGAACTTAAATAAAAAACCGTAGCTCGTACATATACCGATGATTTTGCTAATTAAGAGATGTAAAAGGTAAAGCTGATGTTTAGGTTAATTGGTTCTCAATGGTAGAGTTAGTGGGAGGGGAGAGTGGTCTCAGTTATGGAAAGAGAGAGTTTCTGTAAATGAACTGACGGAGAGAGAAGGGAGGTAGATGAGATATATATAACCTCGTTGATAACGAGGGGGAAAAGTGCGGGAACCGAGTTAGATTTCCCGCCACCAGTGATTCAACTGAGTCTAGCGGTCGTTGTTGAGTCGTTGAATCGGGGATACAGCGGTAATTAAAATTTTTATAGAACGACTGTTTTAAACGCTTTAGGTTGTGCTCCGGAATTTTTTTATATCAATGACCGTCTTCATTGGTCAACGTCCCGTTGACCGTGATTGAGGGTCACGGATGTGGGTCTGGAATGGCCCATTCTCTACTAGTGTTTGATCGGTCAAAGAGGATATATTAAAATGCACACAAGCCGTGTACGGGCGAATACAACTGACAAAGAGCAAAAGCTCACAAAACATGCAACAAAAGAAAAGAAAAGCTAAAAGCAAAGAAATTTCTAAGAATACAAAGAGTATCAACAGAAGAAGACACAAGTTGTGAAACCTAAAAATCAAAAGTCACTTGCAAACCACAATGAAGACCACTGCCTATTGTCAATTAACAACATCAACATTTTCTATAATTAAATCATCGTGATTTTTTGCGAGATCTCTAAACATTTCTTCACGATTAGTCTTTCGAAGTGGAAATTCTAAGCCCCAAGAAGAACCAAAATCCATGAGTTTATCTGCCGAAACTGTGTTAGGGACTTTAGATTTATGAGGCTTTTTCATTTTTAAACTTGAGAGAGTACCATTTGGGAGCATACCTGTATATTTGGATTTCGTACTCAATTTCTTACCAATTCCTTTACTTGGCTTGGACGATGACGCCTTTGCGATGCTTACCATTGAATCTTCCAAAACTAACTGGGAGGTGGATATCTCTTCTTCTTGTTGTTGTCTTATTCTTCTTCTTCGAATCCATGGAACCTGTTTTGAGATTCAAAACCAGGGATGGCGGGATCAGCAGTTGAGATACTTGTACCTTCCAAAACCGGATGGCCATTTTCAAGATAAGGAACCTGTAAGTGGTTTTGTTTCTTCTTTTTTCCGGCGCCTTTCTTTCTTTTATAAGAGACCCACTCGCCAATGACCTTTTCTTGATCAATTAACCTCTCCCCATTCATACACATCTCTGCACAAGGATCAACCGTAGTAGACGATGCATTCGGAACAACACCCCCAACACATGCCATCCACTTTTCCGGTTGAGAAATCCCTGTCTCATCACTACTACTCCCAAATCTATTAGCCTCTTTTAAAGACTGATTCACAAAAGAAGCTTCCACATCAGATGTTGTGTTCTGCACTAGTAATTTGCATCTCTATGTTCGTATTTGAAGATTAGAAATCTCTATAACCATTTCATCAGACACGGTAGTTTTTTCGTCATTGCTAGATTGAAAAGTATGGTGTAGGTAGCTCACTCATATTCCACTATCGAACCCCTAATCATTGTAAGTCTTTCTAATATAGCAATAAGACCAAAGGTCCAAAGTGTCTTCTTAAGTGAATCCTGGAAAAACTCTGTCAGTATTAGCATGCGCAGTATGAAAAAACAATCGTCTTTTGTTTGTCAGATTTAAGTCTCAAGTATTTGCTGCCGGGAAGTGTGAGGACTATGTTTGGGTGACCAAGGACAAATTCATGGAGTATTATCCTAGCAAGCAGATTCCGTAAACCGATGATTTGGGTTATCATAAATCTTTGGATCTTCCAGCATGATTGATTTGTCTTTCTTTTGGTTCAGAAAGCCTAATTTATGTTTTTGGTACTTTTGGATTGCAAACATTGTTTTACTTAGATAAAGAAGATTGGTTTGTGCACATTCGGTTTACCTTGTTCATTGGACACATAGTTTTTCTGATGAAATCTCTTTATTAAAACATTATCTATAACCATTTGATTGGACACATAGTTTTTCTGTCATTGACTCATTGCTAGATTAAAAGTATGGTGTAGGACGCAACTAGTAAAAACATTATCTATAATCATTGTAACTTTTTCTGATAGAGGGAACGAAAGATAGTAAATGGAGAAGAATACAAAAACTAGTAATCATGTAATAACGCAACTAGTTAAAAAAAAACAAAAAAACTGGAAAGTTAGGAAACACAGCAATAAAATTGTCCTGTTTGATTCATACCATTACCAGCAATGGTTGATTAAAAGCGGACGAGGCTGCTTACATGCCACTTGCAATGTATATCATATGGCTGGGAGATAAAATCCAACCTTTTCAAGTTAACATCATAAATGTAGAACTCATCAATTCGACGTTGAATTGGTCCAAACTCTTCATATTCGTTACTGGAAACACCAAATATGATCTTAGGTGTAGGATGCAAAACAATATTTAAAATAACAGGAGAATGACCTGAATGAAAGAACATTTCAACAAGATTATGCATCTTTATCCATTCATGTTGACGCCCATTATTTTTCTTTTGATCCTCCTCCTTCAAAATCCATAATTTCAACTTCCGCTTGTATGTAAGCGATACTTCGTCATAGCTATGAATGTGTACATCATCATCCTCGTAATCAAGGAAACACAGTGATCCTTCAATCTCAAGTAGCCTGGATCCATCAACTGAACATCCTTTCGGATATTTTATAGTGTGAAATGCTTCGTTACTAACATTCAAACTAAGTATTTTCCTTTCATGAGTCAACCAATTAAAACTTCCATTTGCGAACACTGCACAACCATCTTCTAAACGAGGATTCATTTTCGGAAAATCCACATCTCTCCATGAATCATTTCCAGTACCAAGGGTGACAATTTTCAAGAAATAATTATCACTTTCGCGGGGAGTCTTTGAACATAAACAAAGAACTTTGTACTTTTCTATGACTGAATCGTATACTAAATGAAAATAAAGAATATCAAACATTCCCCGAACAAACGCATTACGTACAGGAAGTTTATAGGAGTAACCTGTAATTGGATTATAAACACGATGACTTTTACGGCAAGATAAAAGTACTAGACCATTTAAAGAATCTTGAATGAGTAGTCTTATCAGATAAACCACTTTCCGGTGTAAAATAAAAAATGTTTTTTTCATTTTTATCTAAATCAAAAAGAACAATACCATCTGAATTGGTACGAGATAAGTAATAATTCTCATCGTCATCGGAGCTATAATACCCATTTTCAGAAAGCCAGATAAACCCACGGTTACGATAAGTTTGACGACCATAATGTAAATTGATAAACTGTGGATCCTTGATGGTTAAAGTAGACCATGCTTTGCATACACATCTGAATCGCATTAGACTATCGATAGGTACCCTTGTTAGTATATCGTAGATGGTAATGTCATAAGGGAGATGAGGTAGAGAATTACTGAGTTCTTCTGAATCACTGTTGCTAACTGTCTTCTCCTTATTCCTCATCGTCATCATTGTTTTCTCTTGTTGACTTGGAATCAGTTTCTGTTCTTGGTTCGCCATCGAAGGATCGAGCAGTAGAAGAAAACCCTGTTGGGGGATTCTCACACTCTTACCTTTTCGAGACAACCAAGGACCCTTATTTATAGTAGACACGTACCTTTTCACCAAATTTTATCAGGAAACCGACCAGTCTCAGTTATTAGAGCATCTCCAACAGTGGGTGCTACAAATTTTATGTGGAGTTTTTATTTAGATCCTTATTTGTGGGGTTATATATATATATATATGTAGCGGAAAGAATAATGTTTTTTACATGAACCATCTCCAGTAGTGTGGGGTGTTAGTTTTAGGATTTGTATTTTTTGATAAAGATAAAAATGATTCTTCTTTTCCTATTGGTTTAGAAAAATTTATTTAAAAATAATAATTAAAAAAATAGTCAAAAAAGATGACGTGGAGTCATTCTCGAAGTGCCTAAATAAGACTTTCTGCAAGAGCCTTCATATTTATTTTTGACGCCTTCCTACTTTACAGGATCCACTTTATTTGGAGATGGATTTTATCTAAATGGCGGTCCAAAATCGCATGTGTTAAAAGAAAATAAAACTTTCACCCTCTGTTGGAGATGCTCTTAGGAATCTATATAAACATAGAAAACGTAGTATGATTTTTAGAAAATTTGATAATTGTGTCCTGTCAGGCCTATTTACGCAATAAGACCCAAGACCCAGCCAGCAAAGTGGAACGGGTGAGTTCATTCTGTCTTTGATAGATTGAAAAGTATGGTGCACGAAGCTCACTCGTATTTCATTGTCGAACACATAACCTTTGTAAGTCTTTATGATAGAGCAATCAAACTGCGTCAGTTAAATAGAGAAGAACACAAAAACTAACAATGTTGTATAAATCAACTAGAAAAAAATGGAACATAATTCGATGGTAAAACCATTGGAAAAGTTTGGAGACATAGCAGTAACACTCTTCTGTTCGATTCATACTAGCAAAAGGTTGATTAAAGGCGGGCAAGGCTACCTGCATGCCACTTGTTATGTGCATATGTCCTGAAGATAGAATCCAACTTTTTCAACTTAACATTATAACTGTAGTAATCATCAACTTCACCATCCTCCGCAAATTCATCAGTGGAAGCACCAAATATGAATAATGGTGTAGGATGCATAACTACAGCTACAATCACAATTGAAGAATATGAATCAATGGAAGTTCTTGGCACGTTGATGTTTTGGAACATATCAACAATACTATACATACGTATCCATTCAAGCCGATGCTCATTCTTCTTCTTTTCCCCCCTTCTTCAAAATCCATAATTTCAACATCCCTTTATATGCACCTGAACTGATTTTCCAGAACGAAATGATTCAATACGAATGTCTACAGAATTATCCGCGTAATCAAGGAAACCAAGTGATCCTTCAATCTCACATATCTTGGAGGATCCTTTAGCAGTCTCAAATAGCTTGGATCTAGTTGAACCTCCTTTCGGATATTTTATTGTGTGAATTATTTCGTTATGAACATCAATACTAAGTACTTCATTCTCACGAGTCAACCAATTACAAGACCCATTTGCGAATGCTTGTGTAAAATCATCAAGATAAGGATGCAATTTCGGAAAATCAACGTCTCTTCATGAGTCATTTCCGGTACCAAGAGTGATAATCTTCAAGGAATATTGAGTGCGGCTTGTGGGGGGTAAATTCAAACGTACACAAAGAACCTTATACTTTTCCATTACTGAATCGTATACTAAATGAAAATAAAGTTTATCACTGTATCCCCGAACAAATGCGTCACCTACAGGAAGTTTAAACGAATAACCTGTAATTGGATTATAAACATGATACCTATGTTGGCAAGATAAAAGTACTAAACCATTTAGGGAATCTTCAATGAAGAGTCTCTTTGCATCAAGTAAACCGCTTTCTGGTTTAAAGTTGAAAACCTTCCTTCCTTTCCTTCTTATTGATATCAAAGAAAACAATACCATTATATTTGATATTATCATCATCAACGGTATAACTATTAGAAAGCCAAATAAATCCACGGTTACCATAAGTTTGACGAGAAGAATGTAGATTGATAAATTTCGAATCGTTGATGCTTACATGATTTGCATACACATTTAAATCGCATTAAGCTACCGATAGGTAGTCTTGTTAGTATATCATATATGATAATATATACTGAGTTCTTCTGAATCACCATAGCAAACTTTCTTCTTGTTAAAGATCACCTTGTTCTGTGTTTCTTCTTGTTGACTTGGAATCAGTTTCTGTTTTTTGTTCGCCATTAAACGGGTAGGATGAGATTTTTTTTTTTTTCTGTTTCTTTTTTTTTTCTGTGCTGACAAGTACAGAAAACCCTATGCACATATTCAGATTTGTTTCGTGTCGAACAGGTAGGATGAGTTTCTAAAAATCAGAAACCCTAAGCAACCAAAAGTTGTTGCACGCACTTGCACGCACCCAGAGAAGGATTCTTTTTTTGGTGTATAAATTATATTGAGTCTTTGGTTTAAGTAGGCCGTGAAGATTATGTAGCAGTAAGGCTCAGCCTTGGCAACCTAATGCTCAGGCCTGGGAGCGTAAGGTGGGAGTGCTTCCACCAGGGAACTCCCAACAGTGGCCAGAATGCGGTTTGAAAATATAAGGAAATCAACTCTTGCTTCAAGCAGCATATAAAATATCATAAGAGTAAGATATCTTAAAACTGATATTACAGCTTTTAAATTTTACCCAGTATTCTTATATTTGCATAAAAATGAGAGAAATTTACAAAGTAATACTAACATAACGAGAAACAGCTGATCCTTTTAAAGCTTCTTCTTGCCGACTAGCTTCCTAATATTTATTGGATACATGTCATTAGTTTTGCCATCAACCATTCATTTGGCAACAACTGCATTAGCAGCATCAGTAGGATGAGCATTATCCCAAAATATATATCTGGATCAGTCTGGACAAAGTCGTGCATCTGAAACACAAAAAGACAAGCCTCCGAACCGACCAAATTCAGCACAACATGCAGAACTATTATGCTCAAATCCTAAATTAAGCAGACAGGCAAGCAAATTATGCTAATTCATGTCTGCATACAGATTCGAGCTTTAAAAAAAAAACTGGCTACGCAAAAATTGGTAACTTACCATAAGACTTATAAGCTTGGAAAAAATGTCTGAACAGAAAAATTTTGCTCCAACAAGTTTCGAGTTCAACTTCCTTATCAATGCCTTCAATTTCCTGTTAAATAGCATTGCTGCGTCGCTTATAGGTTTACTGCAAGTATCTGGCGCCCATAGTTCGCTAAATTCTCTTACAGTTGGGATGCCACCAATAACTGGAATATTTTCCACCACAATTTTTCCTGCATCCAAGTTATCGCATGAAAGAAATTCAGTTGTTGTATATTTACATTGCAGTAGAAGGTAGAAATTTACTCTTACTGTTGGAGAATTCTGAATTCTGAGATCAATAAATCTGTGAACACTTCCACGTTAACAAATATTTGGTTAGGTATTGAGAAAATTGGAGTGAAGTAATTGTCAAGGTAATCATTGCAACCAACAGCAACAGTGAAGATAGCTTTCTTTAAAAGTCCTGAAGCTGCAGAAGAACCGAGACATCTGATTATGTACTGCCTTGTTTTCGCGTAATTATCTATTTGTGTATACAAGTTTATCTGCGCTCCATGTACATAAAATTTTCGAGTAATTATAAATGAGTTTTAATTCACTTTCTTACTCGGACTGCATCTACTTACTGAATGTAATGAAATTCAAGAAAACATTACGGTTATGAGATTAAGCTAAAATTGAAAACATTACAAAGAGAATTCTGGCACCACTGGATGCAAAATTGACTCCATGGAAAGCAACTTCTCCGGCAGTAGCTGGATCATTGGATGGTGGAATGAACTTCTTCAAACCCAATTCCTGACCTGTGCGTAGACTTAAATCAAAATTTGTTAAGGAATTAGAGTTTATACACTTTATCAGCAATGGTTTCTAAAAAGTACTGTATGGTTCTTCACATAAAATGTACTATATAACCGCCAATTCATGGTGGTTCAGGAACTGACTGACCTACGATGTCAATAACTGTTCTTCCATTAGTGTATCGTCCAGTAGGTTTTCCACCAGGAACATCAATCCCACTAGGGTAGGTGATAGCTTTTGCAATTATATTACAGAAACAAGAAGTAGACTGTATTACAGAAATCCAATTAGAGACAAAACTATACAAGGGAAGCAAGCTAAAACAAATACACAGAAATACAGGATAGATGACAACAGACTAAATGCAGGAGAAGCAAACAATAAGTCTAAAGGCACTGAGCAATAAGATGAAAATGATCTGAAATTTTGGCAGACACAGAGAATTACTCACAGATGGGAGAACAAGAAATAAAATTACAAGCCACACACAATTTACTGATTGAACTCAAGACAGCTAAATTACTATTACTAGTTCCAGATACATATAGGAGTTCACGGACAGAATTTACAAGCCAAACACAGAATGGCTAAAAAACTAGAGGGAATACAAAATACAAAATGACAAGCAAGAAAGAGTACGATCAAAATTTGGAAAAGTGCCCAAAAGCCCTGACAAAAAAATAACACCATGTCTCAAATTGTTGCTGTTGATTGATAAGGATCATTGATGTTGTTGCGGAGATTAAAATTCAATTATGGTTAACTGCAATAGCAGTTTGAGATGATGAGGAAGCTTGACCAGAAACCATTGTTGAGGATGTTTCTAAAAAACCACATCTCTAAATTCTATACACATTTATAACAATTTCATCGGACACGTAGTTTTTCTGTAACTGATAGACTGAAAAGTATGGTGCAGGCAGCTCACTTCTATCTCGTTATAGAACACATAATCATTGTAACTCTTTCTGACACAGCAATGAAAGATAGTGTACCAGTTAAATATAGAGAAGAAAACAAAAACTAATAATGTTGTAAGAAGCAACTAGTAAAAACTGGAAACATAATAATTCAATAGTAAAAACACTGGAAAGTTTAGAAACATAATAGTAAAACTCCCATGTTGAATTCATACCAGCAAAGGTTGATTAGAGGCGGGTGAGGCTGCTTACATACCACTTGTTATGAACATACGGCTTGATGGTAGAATCCAACCTTTTCAACTTAACGTCATAACTATAGTACTCACCATCCTCCCCAAATTCCTCAGTCGAAACACCAAATATAATCTTAGGTGTTGGATGCATAACAACAGCTACAACCTTAGTAGAAGAACCCAAATGAAAGAAAGTTCTGGGCACAACAGTGTTATGGAACATATCAACAATATTATACATCTGTATCCATTCTTGTTGATGCCTATTCTTCTTTTTTTCCCCATCCTCCTTCAAAATCCATAAGTTCAACTTCCCCTTATATGTGGTTGATTCTTCAAATATATGAACTGATTCTTCTAAACGAACTTGTAAAGCATTATCCGTGTAATCAAGGAAACCAAGTGATCCTTGAATCTCAAGTAGCTTGGAGGAATCTTCAATCTCAAATAGCCTGGATCTAGTTGAACCTCCATTCGGATATTTTATTGTGTGAAATACTTCGTTGCAAACATCAATACTAAGTATTTCTTTCTCATAAGTCAACCAATAATAAGAACCATTTGCGAACACTTGTGTAAAATTATCAAAACAAGGATGCATTTTCGGAAAATCAACTTCTCTCCATGAATCATTTCCGGTACCAAGAGTGATAATCTTCAAGGAATACCTTGGGGGGCATAAACTCAAACATATACAAAGAACCTTATACTTTTCCATGTCTGGATCATATACTAAATGAAAATCAAGATTATCACCGTATCCCCGAACAAATGCATTACGTATTGGAAGTTTATACGAATAACCTGTAATTGGATTATAAACATGATAACTGCGAAATTTTGTATGCTGGCAAGATAGAAGTACTAAACCATTTAGGGAATCTTGAATGATTAGTCTCTTATCAAATAAACCACTTTCTGCTCTAAAATGAAAAACTTTTTCTTCTTTCTTATCAAAATCAAAGAAAACAATACTATTAAAATTGGAATCACAAGCTAAGTAATGATCATCATCAGCATCATCCTCATCCTCAGAGAGAGAATAATAATTTTCCTCAAAGAGAGAATAATAATTTTCAGATAGCCAGATAAACCCACGGTTACTATAAGTTTGACGACGAGAATGTAAATTGATAAATTCCGGATCGTTAATGGTTAAATTAGACCATGATTTGCATACACATTTAAATCGCATTAAGCTATCGATAGGTAGTCTTGTTAGTATATCATATATGATAATATCATAAGGAAGAAGAGGAAGAGAATTACTGAGTTGTTTCGAATCACCATTGCAATCTTTCTTGCTGTTACTCATCAAGATCACCCTGTTCTGTGTGTCTTCTGGTTGACTTGGAATCAATTTCTGATTTTGGTTCGCCATTAAACAGGTAGATTTGATTAATTGAGACGGGATTGAGCAGTTCAAGAAAACCCTACATATGGTTCGTTTCGTGTGGAAGAACTAGATGAGTTTCTAAGGCCGTGTTTGGAACTTTTGACAACATAAAACTTAGCTAGATTGGAGTTTTCTCTTACTTAATTAGGATTACCATAAAATAATTAAGTAAAAATGTTGTTTGTTTTTCCATCAAATCCCGTATTGTTGTAGGAGAAATATAGAGAAGAAAAAGATCTTATTCATTAGATATCAATGTAGTATTACATAGGAATAAGCCTCTATTTATAGGCTAGAGTATCAATGGTCCACAAATATAACCTTGTTTCTTTTGAAAAAAATGGGTTGTTTACCATTTGCATCTTTAGGATGGTCTCGATCCTTTTCTAAAGAATGACTTTGTAAAAAGGTCAATTATATCACTAGTAAGACTCATTATTTTCTCTAAAAATGTGATTCCTTTCACATTCATTGGAGGTAATTTGTTCGTTCCCATTCTCATCGTAGAAACTTAACAAAGTGGCTAGCTCTGGTTCTTCGTAGCTCATGTAACTTTTAATCTTTATACTAATTGGGCAACAAATATTGAACATTTCTTATTTCGGGGCTTAATGATCAATCATCGTATTGTATTACATAAGGAAACAATTGAATATATTTCCTTAAGAGTAATAAAGTTCATGAGGATGATATACTTTTCATCATAATGTACATTAAACTTATGAGTATATCTTAAGGAGCGTCAAAATGACAATATTAAGATTCCGAAAAAAACGTCTTAAAACGTAGAAGTTATGCCTTAAATCTTTTGAACAATGCATCGTCATTGGTTGAAGGTTTTTGACAGGAAGACTCGCAGGCTCTTTAATGTACTACAAGGTCCAAGGTCAAATTTTATTCTCGTTACGGAAACCGGTCCTTGACAAGGAAAAACCCTAGGGATAAAACTGAAGAAAACGACGATGATTATGAAATTTTTATAATAACTTCATAATAAGGGAAAAGAGTAGACACAATTGGCACTATCACGGGGGAAACACTAATCTTAGAATAATCCATAAAATTTAAAGGGGGGTAATATTTTTTTGGGGGAAACACAAAATTTAATTTTACTAGAAAAGATTTAATTTACTTATTATCATAAAGGGAAAATATATAGGATAATTAAAAAAAAAAGGTGAAAAATGGGTCAAGTGAAAAAGTTAAAAATAACTGCCTATTCTTGGTTGGGATTTTGGTATCATGGATATTTGGGAGAATAGTGTAACCTACTTTTTTAGCTTACTAAAATTAAGGAAGGCTATGCTATTCCTGTCCAAACTTAGAATAAAAAGAAGACAAACACCTTTTGACGGTTATTTTGGAGATAACCCAACCTATGATAGGATATCAAATCAAAGACCTAAAAGTAACAAACCATGGTGTTTGGATACAAATGATATAACTTCTTCCCCAGGCCTATTCCTATGAACTTGAGAAAAGACTTCCAGTTTGGTCCTCTAAGAGCAACTGCAATGGTGCGACTAAATCCAAAGACCAAAAACCAAAAAATGGTCGAAAATTTGGGTTTAGTCTGTGGTGGTACGCTACGGTAGCCAAGTATATTTAGTCAAGCGGGGATATAAACTTCGTGTGGTGTAGCGCGGACATATAATTCACGCATGTATGAGACGTACATTTGACTCACGCCCAGTGTGGGGCGAATATAACACAAACGCCAGACATGGGGCGAACATATACATCACGCCTGATGGGGCGTGCTTCAAATCAACGCCTGAAGACAGGCGAGTATTATAGGTCCGCCACATGTACACGTGTGGGAGTTAAAACCTATCTTCTCTTCTCGACCCTTCTCTTGTGTTTATCTTCTTCTTTTGTACAGCCTCACCGAACAGAACTTCAACTCCTTCTTTTCTCCCATTCTCAAACAGCAACAAGAAAAGGAAAAAAAAAAAAAAATTAACCATAGTATTTTCTCTAATTCGAAAATGGTTAGTAGAAGACGGAGGTATAAAGTTTGTTTGGGTTTGGGTGTGAGCTTTATGCACGCTTCGATGGGGCGGCCTTATACTTCACGCCTGAATAGGGAGTTTATATTTACTTCGTCTCAATGGGGCGAGCTTTTAATGGTCGTCTGTAATCAGGCGAACATTTTACCTACGTCTCTCCGGGCGTACTTTATATCAGCGCCTAACTAAAGCGTAAATTATATAGACGCCTCACCAACGGCAGCGTAAATTATACATCCGCTTCAAATGATACGTAACTTAAAAGCTCGCCTATTAACAAACGTACTTTTAAACTTCGCTCGACCAAATTTGGTTTTGGTCCGGGTTTCAGACCAAATATACTCTGATATTTGGTTTTAGTCTGGTACTTAGTCTTTAATACGTTCGACTGTGATTGGTTTCTGGACCAAAGTTTTGGTTTTAATCGTCCACTGTGGTTGATCTAAATGGATTAACCCAGCAGGTAAGACTATCTCAGCCCAAACTATTCTAGGATCTGTAGCAACCCATCAAATGATGGTTTTTCCTATGCCTAAAATTATAACTGATAAATTGGATGGCATCACAAGAAGGTTCTGGTGGGGTAGAGGCACTAATGATAGGGGAGGTTATATTATTAATTGGGATAATATTGCAAACTCTAAATGCAAAGGAGGCTTGAACATTAGGAAGTCTAATACTTTTAATAAAGCTCTTTTAGCTAAACTAGCTTGGAAAATGTTGACTGATTCTAATGCTTTATGGGTTCAACTTCTTGAACATAAATATTTTGAAAATGCTAATCCCATTTCTGATTTTTCAAGTGAGAATGGCAGCTGGATCTGGAAGGGTATCATGCAAGGTATAGAAATTGTAAGGAAAAACTATTGTTGGGAAATTGGAAATGGTGAAAAAGTGAATATATGGAAGGATATATGGGTTTCAGACCATGAAGGTTATCTGCCTTCTCATAATGCCTCTAGCTACTTAAAAACAATGATTCAATTAATTGATAAGGACACTAATTGGTGGGATGTTCATTTACTTGAATCTCTTTTTCCCACTGTCATTGTAAACAAGATTCTTAGAATAAGAATTCCTATGAAAGGTAAAGATAGAATAAGATGGAAAAGAACTAGAGATGGTAATTTTACAATGAAAAGTGCATACAACTGGCTTAGAGAATAGGAAACTAGTAGTAATACCCAATTGTAGCCTCAAACTTTTCCCTGGAAAAGACTTTGGGGCTTGAATTTACCTCCTAAAATTCTAATGTTTATTTGGAAATGTATGCAGAAATGTCTAGATGTCAGGAACATTATCTTTAAATACAGTGATAGTAAGGACAAATCTTGTCCTTTGTGTGGTCAATATGAAGAAAGTATTCATCACCTATTTTGTGAGTGTCAAATCACTCGTAGAATCTGGTTCATTCTAGACAGTAATTTCTTTACTGTTTTGACTCAAAGCAAGGTTAGCTTTATTTGTCTATCTATGTGGGTTTTATGGAACTCTAGATGTATTTTGTTTTTGAGAATATGCTCGCTATAACCCAAAGGATACAATCTCTTTAATGACCCTAATTTCACTTTTGACTCAAAAAGAAAATCTATGTGGGTTTTATGGAACTCTGATCGTTGTTTTTGAGAATAAACCCAAAGGATATTTCTTTTCAAAAACAACAATAATACAAAACAATGATGTTAGAGAAAGGATACATTGGTGTTTGCCTGAACCTCAATATGAAAAGATCAATATTGATGCATCTTTTGATACTAAAACTACTTCAGATATTGTTGGCATTGGACTAATATTGAGAAATGATGCAGGGATTTTTGGAGCAGCAAAAGGGAAAACGTCAAGAGATGCAAATGAAGAACAAGCAGAAACAGTGGAAGGGGCGATTACTAAAGGGATAGAAAAGCTACATCTGGAGACTGATAATAAAAATATTACGGATGCAATCAACGGTTCCACTAAAAGTGTCAAATGGACTACATCAAATGTAATCCAAGATTGTCTGTCTAGATTAGTTTTAATAAAAGAATGGAAATATGAGTATGTCAAGAGAGAATCAAATGCTTGTGCAGATACACTAGCAAAATATGTTAGAAAGAATTTAGTTAATTTGGAATGGTCATCTCCTCCTACCTTTCTACAAGGTGATCTGGAGAGGGATAAACAATTTGTAATGGTTTAATATTTTGCAATGAATTCCTTTCTTATCAAAAAAAAAAAAAAAAAGACCTGTTCCTATGCATATGGCAAACATCAGATTTTTCCATATATGCCAAACTCATATGCTTATATGTCAGTAATAACATATAAGCATACACGACAGACTTTCCAGCGAGCGATAGAGTGTCCATCGCTCGATGGTCAAGTCAGCGCTCGATGGTCATTCCAGCGCCAGCGCTAGTCAAGTTGTCGCTCGCTGGTCTGATCAACGCTTATCAGATCCTCATCCAACGGCTACTATTATTTCCCTCTATAAATACGTAATTTCAAACTCATTTTAACTCACACCATAATTTCAAAATCTCTCTAGATTTTCTCAATCTCCAACTCTTTTCATCACTCTTCCAATTCCTCAGAGAGCATGGATGATAATATGAATATGAACATGTCTGAGTTCGCTGAGTTCGTAGCAAACCAACATGTTGCCGAAAATTAAAGAGTTGTTAATCGTGCCAATGTGCAAAGTGAAATTAGGAGAAGTCAATTTATGAGGCGAAAACCAAAATTCACTACTGCGGAAGATGAATGTATTTGCAGGAATTATATTTATTTTGCTGAGGATGCATTTCATCCCAAAACATCGTGGCAAAGGATTTTTGGGAAATTTCAATAACAAACAATGAACCTCAACAATTGTGATGTTTCAGATTTGATTCAGCGCTTCACTATAATCAATCAAGAAGTTACTAGGTATGTTGTTTTATTCAGCAAGAAGGTCCAAATTTGAGGGATGGGGAAAACCATGATGGAACTTCAACAAAGGTGTCGTGCGGATGGTGAAACCATGATGGAACTTCAACAAAGGTTTCGTGAGGAATATCGTCGCATCTACGGAAAAAAATTCCATTTTGAAAGTTGTTTCGAGATTTTAAGATATTTTCCCAAATATTGTCCAACATTTATGTTGTAATTTCTCAATTGTCCACTTAAGTTCTTATGTTTTAATTTCTTAATTGTCTAAGTATTAAGTTTTAATATTTGTTTAAATTATTAATTGTAAGATTGGATTAAGAATAAAATTAATATTAATTTTCAACAATATTCGTCAAATTTTCAAATTCGTTAAGCTTCGATATAATCATTAATAGTCATTTTACAAGACATAAAACTAGACAATAATTGGAAAGACTTCAAAAATAAAAATTTGGGACAATGTTCTTCGACTTGTTAATCTTCTTCATTTCACAAAACTTCCAATCAATACACTCATGAACGGAATTTCCTTTTTTATCTTTTTCTTTGGCTTCAAATTTGTTTTGTTTTGTTTTTCCTTGCCTTGAACTTTTCTTTGCCTTTGCTTTGATTTAGTTACGGTTTTGACTTGGTTAATATCCAGAACTTGAAGACTTCTTTGCTTCTTACTTATTCTTTATAACTATCACATATCTTCTTAACGGCACCTTCAAGCAATACTCCATAAAAATAAAGTTGTGTTGCCGAATCAAGTTGGGTTTGAAATTGTGCCATTTGGGAAAATTCAAAAAAAATAAATTAGATTGAGAAATAAAGAAATTTAGATTAAGAAAGAGAAAGAGAAAAATTTTGTGTAAAAATTTTTGGGTAACTTCTGAGTTTGAAAATTCCTATTTATAGCGATAAAGAACTAGTCGTTGGCGCTAGATTTATATTCATGATGGCGCTGGCGATATTGAGAATATCGATCGCTAGAAACTCTGTCGATCAGTGGTTTTCCCATAGTGGCGCAACTCGTTTGCCATGCCACCTGGTATGCCAAACAACATTTTTTTCCCATACCCATAGGAATAGGCCTAAAAGTCAATCTCAGAAATCAGTCTCCCAAGAAGTAAATCTCATGATTCTGAAGCAATAATAATTTCTTCAAGGGGGTTTGGATACCATGAGTTTCTAAAAGTCAATCTCGAAGCAAAAATAATATTTTCAAAGTCATTCTGAATTTTGTATCCCAACTAATTTTTTACTCTTTTACTCTTAGAACTCGAAAATTTATTTTTTAAATAGTATGAAATCATTCCTATATATATATATATATATATATATAGCAAAAAAAACTAGTTGCAATGTCTAGAGGAATCTTGATTTTTTATGGTATAACTTGTATGGAGCTTCCGGTTTAAGTTGGTTATGAAAATGATTGACCAGTAAGGCTCGACCTACGCAGCTTAATGATTTATCTGTGGGTGTTCCAACGTAAGTTAGGAGTGCTTACCCATGGCACTCACAACTAAATTACAATGCAATACTCTAACAGTAGTGCGGGGCCAGAAATCTTTTTATAGGAAAGCAAAATGTCAGTAGGAGGTGCAACCGTGAAAAAAAGGGCTTGGAAGCCTAAATTCTAGAAAAAGTTTAGGCATGTGAGCCAGTTCCACACCCATGTTATACACTGTCTCCACCCCTGGTAACAATGCTCAGAATGTGGTTTGAAAATATCTTAATTGTAAGGAAATCAACTTCTGCTCTGAACTTCAAGTGGGAGGAAAAACCTTTTTACTTTCCCACGGAGAACCCGTTTTTTTTCCACCCTTATTCCTCGTCTGGTTACCTTCGCTATGAGAAGCTAATCGGCTGCTCATAGGATCTGATGGGCTAAAATCATTTGAAACACTAAGATTTTTGTAATATGGGTCTTGATTGATATGGCCGAGGTGAAATTTTTTAATTGAAGCTTGGTAGTGGGGGTCTAGGTTTAGGTTATGATAATTCTTCGCAGAAACCTATTTCTACCCGATTGACTATGTTCTTCTCCAAAATTGTCAGGTAATGATTATAATTCGTTTATTGAGCTTGTTTAATTTATACATCAAAATCATATTGAATCTTATTACTTGAAGAGCACTCTCAATCTCCTAAAAACCCTTTGCCATCTATAAGAAACTCCTCAAAACTCTTACACATGTTCCAATTTCTATCGATCTCAAATCTCTAATCCATTCTACTATCTAATTTTGTTGTGAATTTAAGTTTCTTATTTTCGATTTCATAAATTTGGTTTTTTAATTCAATTTTCTCCAAACCCTAATCTTCTGTTACTATAAATACTTTGAAAGATGAAGAAGTTTTACATGTGTTATACATTTCAATCCCGTTAAGAACCTAAACCCATCCAGTTATCTTCTTAAACCCTTAACCCATTGAGTCTGTGTATCACCATGTATGGTGTTTGGCATAGTGATGTCTCTCAATTAACCAATCAACTTAAGTTATCCTTGAACTGAGTAACGGTAGACCTTTTAATCTCAATGAAGTAATACCTTCAAGATATCAAAACAATGAAAAATCGTGGACAAGCTGTCTGTTAGGAAGATTTTGCTGAACCAGTTGACAGAAACAACTGGAATGTTAGAAACGCTTTGTTTTTTCAATGGGAGATTCAAGGTAGCTTATCTGTTAGCAAAGTTAGTGACTGGGTCTTCATGGTGAGACTTGAAAGGGATTATGAAATGTGTAGAGTACTAGCTGTTGCAACCAGGAAAGTATTTGTTGACTTATTCTGCATCAGGAAGTGGGAGAGAACTGAAAACTTGGTTACTTGGAATCCAGATACTGAAATGTTCTTCATCACATTTCACAATTTAACTCCTGCTCAAGTAGATACTGGAAATTTAAGGAGATAATTTATGGGGGAGATTACTTCATTTTTTTACCCTATACCCAAAGCAAATGGAAGGTTCTCAATCACTGTGGGGGATTTTATTAGATACAAGCAAAGGCTGAGATTCAGTGTACGTGCTAAAAATGAAATGGGATTCACAAATGATATCAATTTTGAGTTTCTCAACTTACCCAAAAAAATTTGTGGATTCTGTGATCTCATAGGACACAAGCTCCAAAATTGTGTAGACTTTATCATTGCTCAACAACATGCAAAGGAACAACAAGAAGCAGCAAATATTATCATGGAAGCACTTAATCAATTCCAACAAGTTGAGCCAAACATTCAACAAGAAGAGCCACAACAAGTACCAGTAATGATGCAGCACGATTTGGCTCTCCAGGATGATAGCTTGTCCAGTGCATCTGCTGCTTAACCTTAACCTGAGGTAACATGCTCTGACTACAGGGAACATCTAAATGAAGAGAACAATAGTTAAGATAGCAATAATGTAGTCCCTCAGAATAACAACCTATCAGCATCTACTAGTACTCTTAATGCACCAGCTGATCCTTTCTATAATATTGGTGGTGTACGTAATGATGCTTACATGTTCAAGGTGATCCAGAAAAGAGCCAGGCTAAGTCCTATGTTTAATGTTGTCTCTGGACAATGGGAGGGTGCATCCTCTTCGCAGCAGGCTAATGACAATCATGCAGTTTATATTAACAACTTGAATATAATGCAAAATTATTTCCAGAGGGATTTAGCTCTGCCTGCTCCTAAAAGGATTAGGATCACTGAAATTGATTCAAGCAGTTCCCCCACTTCCAAGTTACTGGTGAAACAAGATCAATTAACATCATTGAACCTCAACTGAGCACCATATCTTATCCACATGAGTGGTTCAAAGGTGAAGCTTCAATCTCAAATCATGCCAAGTTGAAAGACAATTCAAAAGGCAAGGACATTGCAGATGATGACAGTTAATTATCAAGACCCTCTCAACAACAGAAATCTTTTGGTGTTTCAATAATGCTCTAGCTATCAGAGCCTATGTGCTTTCATAATTTTTGGTTTTTTTGCTCTGTCTTAATTTGTGTTGTTTCTTGTTTTTTAGATTTCTGTACCCTTGCTTTTTTCATACCTTGTACCTAATTTCCTTTCAGTTCATGTGTCTGTATTTACTTGTAA
Organism: Papaver armeniacum; assembly: GCA_023531295.1. Taxonomy (NCBI): domain Eukaryota; kingdom Viridiplantae; phylum Streptophyta; class Magnoliopsida; order Ranunculales; family Papaveraceae; genus Papaver; species Papaver armeniacum. The sequence goes on from JAJJWW010000078.1 coordinate 82,223, forward strand.
TCTAATTTTGTAGTTATTCCTTTCTGTCCAGTTTCTGTTATTGTAGTCAATATCTAGCAATTTGTTCATATATCTTATATCTTTAAATTAGTTGTGTCTGGCTTGGTCTACTTACTAGCTACTTTTAGATTATTCGGATCATCTAGCATTTCTATTTGCATTTTCTCTAGCCAAAGTTCTTTAGTTGTTTACTTCTTCTATCTGAATCTTTGTGTATCCTTATTGTGCTTGTCAGTGTTCATCTACATGTACTCAACCTTTCTGTGTAACTCTACCTGTGGAGGCCCTTTCCTTGATTTCGTAGTCTGTAGTATTGTACTGCTGTGTAACTTATTCAGAGATTTTTTTTTCGGTCTCCTTATTTCTTAAATTTTAATTTACCATTAGAAACTGCAATTTAAACTACTTTTATTCCTTTCCTATCAATTTCCTAGTAGATTTAGTGAATTTAAACCTCTATTCAAGTGTCATTATGAAACTTCTCTCTTGGAACGTCCAAGGCATTGGACCTCCAATGACTCAGGACCACTTCAACCATCTCAATTATTTTTATAAGCCAAACATAATCTTCCTTCTCGAGACAAAAGCGACGCTGTCCCGAATGGAACTTTTCCTTAAAAATCCCAATTTTCTAATTGGTATACAGTACCTTCCGTGGGAATTGCAAAAGGGCTGGCGATCGCATGGCACAACAACATAGAAATGCATCTAATATCATCAAATCTCAACGTGTGCCATTTTGAAACAAAAATTGGAGTAATTGAGGTGCTAATCACTTGTGTTTATGGTGCAGTTGATCTGGAAGCTAACTTTGAACAATGGTCATATATTGCTAACATTGCTCAATAGGTAAACAAACCTTGGCTACTAATAGGCGACTTAAATGTTATTATAGACCCAGATGAAAAACAAGTGATTAGCACATTCACATGCTCTAATAACATGGTCTAATAACATAAGGTGATGCCAATATATGTGAAAGAATCGATAGAGCTTTAACATCCTTTCAATGGACGCAGAATTTTCCAGACACAAAGGTGATTCATCTTCCTAGAGTTGGTTATGATCATACGCCGCTCCTTCTTGATTCAAATCTAGAAAAACAAAAATTTACAAAAGTCGTTTAGATGCATTAGATCTTAGCTGTCACATCCTACCTTAGCTTCGATGGTTTCCAACTCTTGGAATTATCACTCCAGCACTACCCAGGACAGGAACATCTATCCAAAGCTTAAACTATTATCCTCGGATTTATCTCAATGGAATTCAGATGTGTTTGAAAATATCCATAAAGATATAAAGTTCCTGAATAATAGGGTTGAAAGACTACATAGATCTGGAAATTTCTCCGAAAATCTAGATAAAATTAGAAAACTCCAAGTTGAATTAGGCAATTGGTACAAAATCAAAAATGATTACTATCATCAAATTTCAAGAGATAATTTTTTTAAAGAATATGACCAAAACATAGAATATTTCCATGCTTTAGCTTCCAATAAGAAAAGAATCAGTACTATAAACTCTCTTAGAGAACCATCAAGTCTATGGCTTACAGACAGAGATCAAATCAATACCCTTTTGGTAAATTATTTTACTCAGATAGGCACATCGCAGAATAACAACTTGGTGGAAGACTTATTTTATTGAACCTTGCATCTTCGAGGTTAAAAATTCTTCGTTAATTGCTTCAAAAGAAGAAATTTGGAATATAATTTCCAATATGAACCAATGGGGAGCTCCAGGACCAGACGGTTTTCAACTAGGCTTCTTTAAAGCCAACTGGGATATAATGGCCTGGATATAATCTATACAGTTCAAGATTTTTTCAAAACCGGGATCCTAATTCCGGAATTAAATTATTCCTTCATAACCCTTATTCCTAAAATAGCCACCCCACAAACCCCGGGTTTTAGATAACCCATCAGCTTGAGTAATACAATATATAAGATCATATCCAAGATTCTAGCAAACAGGCTAAAGCCTATCTTAAACAAGATAATATCCCCTAATCAATCTGCATTTCTTCTGGGGAGACAAATCACGGATAACATTATCATTGACTATGAGCTTATTCACTCTATGAAAAATTTAAAAGCCAAAAAAGGAAATTTTGCTTTAAAATTAGACCTCTCAAAATCCTTTAACAGAGTGAAGTGGAATTTCATAAAATCGGCTTTATCAGCGGTTGGTTTTGGTGATTCATGGGTAAAGCTCATAATGTAGTGCATATCAACCACTTCATTTTATATCCTTCTAAATGGTTCTCCGGGTCCGAATTTTTCCACTTCTAGAGGCCTAAGACAGGTTGACCGGCTTTCACCATACCTGTTCTTAATTTGCATGGAGATTCTTTCTAGACTCCTAGAAAAAGCAGTTTCTGAAAAGAAAATTTAAGGCCTCAAAATAAATAAAGATGCCCCAAACATTTCTCACATTTTCTTCGCAAATGATTGCTTCTTATTCACAAAGGCTGATCTAGGCGAGACAAAAAAAAACCTGTTAAACATTCTATCAAGATTTGGCGAGATTACGGGTCGGATGGTCAACCTCCAAAATCCGGTATCTATTTTAGTCCTAGAATTCATCCGAAACATGGGAAAATCATTGCGAGAATTCTAAAAGTTCCCTTAATGACAAAAAATGATAGATATCTAGGAACCGCTCTTTTCTTTGATAAAAATAGAAAAGAAAAATTTGAACCTCTGTTACAAAAAATATTATGCCATCCTTCAAGGTTGGAAATCTACGTTACTCTCTCAAGCTTGCAGAACAGTTCTAATAAAGTCCATCCTTCAAGGCTATCCAACATACCAGATGCAAGTGCTTTATCTTCCTAAAGAAAAGCTAGATCAAATGGACAAAATCCAAAGAGACTTTTGGTGGAGTAAAAATAAGCCCAAGAGCAGAGGAGGCTATATAAAGGCTTGGGTTAACATATGCAAACCTATATCCCAAGGAGGTCTAGGTATCAATAACCCACACTAAATTAACATTGCCCTCCTTACTAAACTAGCCATCCGTTTCATTTCAGATCAAGATCAACTTTGGGCTCAACTTCTCAAAGCAAAATATTCTCAAACTCTCATCATATGGAATTTTCTAGGTCTTCCAAATTATCCTGGATTTGGACTAGCATAAAAAAGGGTTGAATCTCATTAAGGTAATTTTGTCTGGAAAGTAAAAAATGGAGCATCTACAAAAATTTGGGGAGACAAATGGGTTCCTAATACAAATATTATTCCAAAACCCGTTAATATTCAAGAACCTGTTCCGCAGAGTATAAATGAGTTGATAACTCCTGAAGATACTTGGGATCAAGATAAACTCAATACTTACTTTGACCCAAATATAAAAGCAAAGATTCTAGCTATTTCTCCAAAAAGACAAGAAAAAGACATAATCAAATGGCAGCATCATCCCTCGGGAATCTTCACGGCAAAAAATGTATATAAATTTATCATAAATCAAAACCAAGAAAACAATAGCTTAAATGCCTTTCCCTGGCAAAAAAATATGGAAGATCCAAGTAATTCCGAGAATCAAATTATTCGTCTGGAAATTAGCTCAAAAAGCCATACCAACGAATTCAAGACTCGGAGCACATAATACTAACATAAACACAGAGTGCCCAATATGCGATTCCCAGGATCAAGAATCAGAACAACACCTATTCCGCTTTTTCCCCTTCGCGAGAGCTATTTGGTTTGGTCTTTCTCTAGAAGCAGTGAACACTAGAATTTGTTCGGATTCCATAGCTAATTGGATAAAATAGTGGATCACGGATCAAGATTTCTTGCAATGGTCTGATAAAATCGCAACTATATCTTGGTTTATTTGGAAGTACAGATGTTCGGTGGTCTTTGAAAAAATTAATCCAAATCTGAATCACCTAGAGCAAATCAAGAAATTCTTGCACCAGAACTCTCAGGGGAAGATCCAAAAAACAACGAAGAACAAAGGAAGAAATATCCCCAAAGAAAAATGGTCCGACTTAACTTCGGATTGGACAATTTTTATTGATGCGGCTTTTAAAAAGAAGATTCAACAAAGGGATATGCCTTTCTACTCTACTCAGTGGACAACGAATCTTTCATGCATATTGCAGCGGGATCAGAGTGGGCTTCCTCAACTTATCATGCATAATCAAAAGGCTTATTATAAGCATCCTCATGGTTAAGTAAAAATATATTATCTAGTGTCTCGATAGCAACGATTAACAAGACTGCAAAACACTGGCGGAGACGATTAACAAGACATGCAAAGATTCTCCTTGGAGCGCGGATAATACCATTCAGGAAACTATCTCAATTCTGGAAAATCTTCCACAGGCTCAGGTAAAGTATATAAAACATGAAATATAATTATGCAACAAACTACATCGCTAAAGAAGCTCGAATAAAGCATCTTCGGCACATGTCATCCCATAATCAACAAAGAGTTTTAAAATCTAGTGTTATTTCCAATGTTTTTGACAAAAATGAGCTCATAAATCTCTGGCACTCTATTATTTGATTAATACAAAGTTACCTTTCCATAAAACCAAAGAAAAAAGAAAAAAAACTTTTGGTGCAACCAGCATATAAAATAAATATCATTAGAGTAAGGTATTTCAGACTGATATTACAGCTTTTAAATTTTACCCAATATTCTTATATTTGCATAAAAATGAGAGAAACGTACAAAGCAATACTAACATAATGAAAAAACAGCTGATCCATTTAAAGCTTCCTCTGGCCGACTAGCTTTCTAATATTTATTGGATACATGTCATTAATGTTGCCATCGACCATTCGTTTGGCAACGACTGCATTGGCAGCATCAGTAGGATGAGCATTATCCCAAAATATATACTTGGATCTGTCTGGACAAAGTCGTGCATCTGGAACACAAAAAAACAAGCCTCCGAACCGACCAAATTTAGCACAACACGCAGAGCTATTATCCTCGAATCCTAAATTAAGCAGACAAGCAACCTAATTAGCATAATTCATATCTGCATGCAAATTCGAGTTTTAAAAAAAACTGGATAGGCAAAAATTGGTAGCGTACCATAAGCTTTATAATTATGGAGGAGATCTGAGAAAATGCGATAGATATCTGCATAGACAAATTTTGCTCCAACAAGTTTCGAGTTCAGCTCCCTTATCAGTGCCTTCAGTTTCCTGTTAAATAACATTGCTGCGTTGTTTATTTGTTTACTGCAGGTATCTGGCGCCCATAGTTCGCTAAATTCTCTTACGGTTGGGATGCAACCAATAACTGGAATATTTTCCACAACAATTTTTCTTGCATCCAAGTTATACAAACTCTGCATACATTAAGCATGAAAAAGTTTCAGTTGTCGGAATATTCTGTAAAAGGTGGAAATGAGTGAAAACTGAAGTAAATTTTTACTCTTACTGTTAGTTGAATTCTGAATTCTGAGATCAATAAATCTGTGAACTCGTCCACGTTAACAAATATTTGGTCAGGTACTGAGAAAATTGGAGTGAAGTAATTGTCGAGGTAATCATTACAACCAACAGCAAAATTGAAGATAGCGTTCTTGAAAAGTTCTGAAGCTGCAGTAGAACCGAGACATCTGATTATGTACTGCCTTGTTTTCGCGAAATTATCAATTTGCGCATACAAGTTTATCCGCGCTCCCTGTACATGAAATTTTCGCTGAGTTCACTGTGTTACTGAATGTAAAGAAAATCAAGAAAACATTACAGTTATGAGATTAAGCTAGCTTACAAAGAGATAACCAGTTTTGTTGAGAATTCCAGCACCACCAGATGCATAATTGACACCATGGAAAACAACTTCTCCAACAGTAGCTGGATCATTGGATGGTGGAATGAACTTCTTCAAACCCAATTCCTGACCTGTATACATGGACTTAAATCAAAATTTGCTAAGGAATTAGAGTTTACACGCTTTATCAGCAATGGTTTTTAAAAAGTACCAGGGTATGGTTCTTAACATAAAATGTGCTACATAACCAAAAGCCTGCCATTTCATGTTGGTTCAGAAACTGACTGACCTACGATGTCAATAACTGTTCTTCCGTTAGTGTATCGTCCAGTAGGTTTTCCACCAGGAAAATCAATCCCACTAGGGTAGCTGACAGCTTTTGCGATTGTATTCAGGTGGTTATTGTTTCCGACGTCGGCCAAAGAATCTCCAAATATAAATATAGCAGGTGGATTATAGCCAGTACTGGTGTTCTTGCACTGATCTGAAGAACTCCCAGACGAACAAAATATTCCTAGTAATACATGAAAAATAAGAAGAAAACACCTATAGTGAAACAATGATGAAGATATGACCATGGTTAAAATGCCTTCAGAAGGTTTTACTGTTACGTAAAAGAACTGTATGTGAAACCATCAAACTTAACATTTATAAAACACTTGTGCATGATAACTTCCACGAAAAAGAAAAATGCAAGGCCTAACCTTTTGTAGTGTACCACATAAAAACCATAAGCTCTTAATTCCATTTAGAGCCAAAAAAATATCATTCTATAACCAAAAAAACAAGAGCAAATAAGGAAAAAAAAACAGCATTACAAGCTGTAGCTAAGCCCACCTGAAAATGACTTGAAAGAATGGAAAGGGACAGAGAACAACCAACTTTCAACTCTGAGAGGGTGTGATGTCATAATGCATCAGCACAACAATTTGCTTCACGTTAAGTAAAGCTGAATTCAACTTCACCGAACAAATGATATTCATAACCTTGTAGAATGAAGATAAGAGATTGAGAATCACTCTCCAGGATTACATCATTGGATATGCTGCAGTTTAACATTTCTGATAAATGAAATCCATCTCTTAGACAAAGATCCTCAGCAACAAGAGGTCAGATTGCCTTGCCGTCTGAATTTCGCCACCCAGGAATTGTCCTCTCTGATTACAAGCAGTTGTACCTGAAGAAGATTTACCATTTTGCCACCTAAATTGGAAATAAGCTCTTCTCCAGCTGTTTAGATTATTGCTCCTTATATGAGTTAAGCATCCGTCTGTCATACCTAACTACCTTTTAGATATCATTGGGTCTTTCCCAAAAATGATGTTGTTCCTCAATTTCCAGAATTCCACCACAAGCAAGCTCCAAAAGCAAAAGTTTTACTGTTATCTTTGGCAAGAAGCCACATAACTGCCTCACTTAACAACAATGAAACACATGATAACTCAAACACTCATGAGAAATGAAAAGAGGGAAGGGAAAAAAACGAAGCACATAGACAAACCATTAAGAAATCCAAGTTATGGGCCTTCATAATCTGTAACTAATTTTCATTTAAAACTAAAATAACATCAACTTTCAGAAGGGAAACTTCTGTCCCGATGCACACATTCACACCCATGAACATGAATGAATTGCAACACACAGGGAACAAAGAAAAGATTGTGGGAGTAACATTAAAAAACATGTGTTAATAGTATTAGAATAACGCTAATTGGATTCATTTCTTCTCAACTTTCTGTTAAAGGAATTGGCATCATCACCATTTCTGTTATACTAATCCTAAGTAGGCCTTCATCTCCGCAAGGAGGAAATGAGCATATTCTGCCCTAAACAGCTATGTATGGGATTACAAATTTACAGTACATTGACACGGAAGCTATAACCAAGCCACTTGATTCTCACGTCCTCCCATATGATACGAGAAAGAACCATTAACATGAATGGTACCAACAGGAGGAGCAATCTACCCACCGAATAATCTTTTTCCTAAAGTATAAATGAGATTATAAAAGAGTTCTCTATGAATAGCTATATGTCATAACTTCGAAACCGATGAACTTTCAAGATGGATCTCTTCGCAAGTTGATGGAATGTTTACTTAAGCACTCATCCTCAGAACGTGAAAGTTGAAAGAATTTTGAAAAGACATTAAAGGTTTTTCTTAAATATCAATTGTGGTTTTTATTTGTTCATCAAGTATACCTGCTTTACCTGGTAACCCAACAAGTAAGCCCTATCAGAACGAGTAAGGACGATACAGCAAATGGTGTTGGTGATTTCCATAGCATCTAACTCTTTGCGAGAATGCCTAAACTCTGAAGTGTGCTTGTAAGTCCCTACAAAATACGAAATCCACCCGATTAAAAACCTTAACTGTTTACTAGGAAACTTTTTGTAAGAAATCTAATGTGCATTGAGTAAGCATATGCTATAAACCTCAAATTAACAAGAGCCTTCAGAGGAAAGAGAACAAGCAGCTAGAAATCAGGTAGCACCAGGAGGGAATATAAGGCATCTACTACCTTTTCAAACCTTTTGATTTGCACATATACTAATCACCTCCATAGCTCATACACTATTTGTTTTCAGAAACAGAATCCTTGAGCATGAGTTTTGAGGGTTGACACAACACAATACTATAAGCTTTTAGCTGATCTAGCAAAAGAATAGTTACCTTGGAGGAAACCACAGAATCCCAGGGTACAAATTCTCTTTCACGAATGTCATGAAGAAGTTGCAATGCGCTGTAGTTTATGTTGCTCCAAGAAATCCTTGAGTGATGGTATCATAAGTCCTGGCATCAGGTCTCTTCCATTTCGAAGATTAGATTGTTAGCCTCGAATAAAATTCCATTCCAGCATAGTAAATCATTGTGTTAGGCACTAATCTTCTGTCTGGGATTTCATCAAAAATCTTTCTTGCATTTTCCGATTGGCCACCCTCTCAAAAAACCCATGAATAACAACATTGTGCATGTCAATATTATCTTTAACACTGGTACTTTCAATGGTTTTATATAATACAATAGCCTCCTCAAGATGTCCATTCTTGCAAAGCCCATCCAACATTGTACCATATGTAACTTCACTTGGAGATAAGCCGAAAGACTTCATCTCAATAAACAAAGTCTGTGCACTCCTAACTCTTCCATCCCGGTATAATCCCGCAAATAATATATTATAAGTAACTATTGTGGGTTTGAACCCATTTTGTTTCAGATTCTTGAAGAGCTTCATAGCTTCGTCCAACTTCCGACTCTTGCAATACCCATCAATCAGTATATTGTAACTAACAACACTGGGTTCAAGACCCCTACTGACCATTGAATCAAACAATTTCAACGCTTCTTGCAACCGACCTATCAAACATAGACCGTCCATCATTACATTATAAGTAATCTGATCTGGTTCTATGTCTAACTTACACATCAGTACAAATAATTCACGAGCATTTTCCAGCATCCCTTCTTTACAGAAACAATCTATTAACATGTTAAAGGTAACCGTATTAGGTAAGATCCCTCGATCCAGCATTTCATAAAAAAAACGCCTTGCTTCTTTCAATTGACTATGTACACAATGACCGCGAATTATACAATTATAAGACGTTACATTCGCAGTGATTCCTCTACCAGTCATCTCATCTAAGAGTTCTTTTGCTTCGTGAAACCTGTTTGCTCTGCAGAGTCCATTAATCAAAGAACTATAAACAACAACATTAGGACTGCAATTCCATTTCGCCATCATTCTCGGAAACTCCAGAGCAAGACCTACCTCCCCAGCTTTACAAAGTCCAGTAACAACAGTCCCAAACATAACAACATCAGGCAGTATCCCTATCTCAGTCATTTTATCAAACACTTGAAGAGCAAGAGCAATCTTTCCTTGCATACACATCCCCTTGGTGAGGACAGTGAAAGTACAAACATCAGGATTTAAACCCCTCTTCAGCGTCTCTCCTAAAATGCAAAACCCATAATCAACTTGACCTAATTGACAATAACAATTAACCAAAACATTAAATGTATACAAATGAGGTTCTATTCCAATCATATTCATCTTCTTATACAACATGATCACTTCTGAATAACATTTGATCTTGGATAATGATCCCAATAAAAGACTGAATATATGACTAGATGGAAATGGCTTTACTGAAATCAATATATTAAAGTATCTCAAACCATCATCAAGCTTCTTAATGTTTCCAGACTTACATTCTTGCCTAACAAAATTCTCTAGTTCTCGACTTATCTTATTATTACCATAATAATTTCTCAATAGTATTACTGAATTTGCACAAATTGCCAATGATGAGGGACGGGTTTTACCTAAGTATCTTGCAAGCATTATCAATTGAAATGCATAATTTTGTAAACCAGAAAAAACAGAGCAGTGAAATGTTTTACCTAAGCATCACTAGATTACTGGTGTTTCACTTTGATTTTGGTCAGCCAAAATTGAAAAACCCTTAGCAAATATCGGCACTGGTTATAAGCAGCCAGGTGGGATAGTTCAAAATGATAACTCCCAAGCTGTTGCCGAACTCAAGTCAAGTGCATCAGCTGACATTCCCACAGAATCTAATTTATTATATATGACTCAAAAAATTATCAAATAATACGGTAATATAATATTTTGAAATCTGATCATATATATTTGTGTGTGTTTTACGAGTCAGGTTGAAAAGTTTTACCTTTTTCTTTGTAAATATTATTTCATAAATCAAGAAATATACTCCCTCCGTTCCATTTTACTTGATGTTGTAGAGTTTTTCACGCAGATTAAGAAATAACCTAGTGAGTAAATTTTTTCCAAATTTACCCATAGTAATAGCTTTCTAAAAATTTAAGATACCTAATTTTTAGTTTCTATATTTAGTGTAAATTACGAATCCCAATGTCATTTACTTGGGATAGAGTACTTATCCTCCATGGACTGAATTTAAAAATTAGATTAACTATCCATTTACTGATTTCAATGAAAATTAATGGTATGGTAATGTTTCCAAAGCAATGGTAAATTAGTGAGAATTTGGAAAAAATATCTAAACACTCATCTATTTTGGAACATAAAAAAAACCATAAAACATCAAGTAAAATGGAACGGAGGGAGTAGTACAATAGATTTATAATGTCATTTTTATCAAAAGCATTCTGTTAACTTGTATACCGTATACAAGTTAACAGGGGTATAATTGACATAAAATTACTTTGTAAATTGGAACAGGTTACAGCAGTAATTAATAGCTTAGCTTTTGCTAATATTAAGATATGTGTTCCATTAGTACCCTTAGGTTTTGTTAATGAAAATTAATTAAACAATGAATCCAGACAGACCGTTCCTCCTCTCTACTTCTCTCTTATTTCTTTGGTATCTTCTCCTTCTCCATTTTTATCTCACAAGTCACGACACCCTTCGTCTCAATTCTCATTATACTGTAGAATATTAATCATATGTTTCATACCAACTAAATATTCAAGTCTATTTCTTATGTATAGCTTCCACCTCACTTTCCTTCTTACTTGTTCTATATACAAAATAAAAAAAAAATCTTTGAAACAGAAAAGTCAATTATATGATGGGTGCTTGCTAGTATTAGTTATCACAAACAAGATCCATATCAGTAACACATCAGAAAACTAATTATTTAGATTGATGGATGACATGCAAAATGTAAAAGGACGATGGAATCAAGGCAGAAAAATAATGGGATGTGCTTCAAATTAAAATTAGAACAAGTTGTTTATTAATTTGTCAAATCTCCCAGCAGGGTGTTTATTAATTTATCATATTTGTTTTTTTTTATTTTGGGTTTGATTAAGAATTTGGGTTTGATCTGTGGATTTAAGATGTTTATCAACAAAAGCAACTTGTTCACGGATCACGCCTACAAAGATCGTCAAAAAGAATGACAATAAAAGCTCCATAATTCCCAACTGCAACTTCTTGTAGTTGTCTCCGAATTCTTCTGAAACAGGAGCAAGAGGTACAAGACTTTATGTAACTGACATGACTCAATAATGTTGTAGTAAAAAGGTTCGTTGAGACTTGTGAAAGCAAAAGATTTTAGACTTCTAAAAATTAAAAACAAACAAAACTTAGCTCAAAATTGATTCAAGATATGAGAAAATAACCAAGACACTGATTCCACTATTACACACGAATAATTTATGGTGAATAACACAAAACTCTAATTATCTTTTTTTTTTTAAATCCCATGTTTCTTAATTCACAAATAATTAGTCAAATTTTCAAAAATTAATTGTATCCCTAAGCATAGATTATCTTAATACAAAGCATAACATATCTAATTGAATCACAACTAATGAAAAGAATTTTGCAAACAATTAAAACTCTGCAAAAGCAGTGATTGAGCGAATTTTTAATTATAAATTAGAGAAAATAAAATAGTTACCAATTATTCATGCGTAAATAGCTTCCTCATTGCCTTGGTTGTGGGAGAATTAGCCTCTCATCATGTTGGAAACACGCTCAAAAGTCGATTTCATTGCTCAAAAATGGTTTACAAATGATGAACAAAGGAGAAATGATGAAAACCGGCTTTGCAACAGTTATAGTTGTTGCAAACACTGTTACAAAATACGATAGAGATAAAGTGCTGCTGTTACGGTAGCTGCGACCCACGTTTGGTAGTCGTTTTTCACTGTTGAAAAACGATTGTCTTCGATAGTCTGTTCTTCACGTTCTTCAGAGATGCAGCAGTTATAAATGGTGATTCACGCAACTCGATTTTCTAAGCTCTGTAATACTCTAAAATCTCCCAAACTCTCCGTATCCGTCCTATGACCTCCCAGCACCTATTTATAACCTTTTTGGAGCAAGAATAACTCCTCATTAATCCCAGAAATCTTCCCATTACTCGGCAGCAATAATATTATTCTCAGGATATATTCTTTCCATTTTTTGTAGCAAAGACGCGTATACAACTACCGATTCTTACTTATTTAAATCCTACACGCTTCAGAGACCCAGCTCAATCCAAACACGATCGGACACGTTCGTAATCCCGTGTTTTTCTTCCCGTGCACAACTCCCTGTTTTCTTCCAACACGAGTTATCTAGACAAATTTGGACGACGAATCGACCCATACCAATCCTGTTAGGCCCAAAGGAAGATACCCAAACAATCTCAGCCATTTAGTCTCACTGAAACACCTTCAAATTTTCATTCTTAATTTTTCCCGTCAAAGAGCTTTTTTTCCCACCAAAACACATTTTCAAACAAAGGAGAAGGTCACCCTTATCCAACAAAATTTTCGGGGTGCGAATATCAGTTGGGTGCCCCTTAGTAATTGGGTTACCCCTTATCCAAAGTGGGAGTCCGAATAGCAAATGTCCTCCGGGGGTGTTCCGAGCAACTTTTCGAGCCGAATTTTCCAACAATCTTTATTTCCAAAAAATACCTACAAACACACAAAACACCATAATAAGGACAAAAACGAGTACTAACAATACGAAACATTGAGGACAAATGACACATAAATGCGTCTATCAAATACCCCCAAACTTATTATTTGCTAGTCCTCGAGCAAATTTATTCTAGAAAATAAAAATCATTTGAACCCTTAGGTGGCCCTAGTGGTGAGTGTTGTCTCCAGAGGGTTTACCAGAGGTGTACCCACAAAACCTTTATTCCATACCCTAGCTATCTACGCAGAACCTTGGAAGGCACTAAAGAATCTCCTTGGTTGGCATACTTATTGACTACAGGAGGAAGTACCCCGATGCGAAATTCCAATTGTTGTACACGAGTTTGCACTCAAGCATACTAAAATTCATATAAAGTGACAGATCTCTACTCAGATAGTTTCTGGCATCATAAACCTGAGTCAACCAATCACATGGAAAGATTAAGAAGATGGATGTAGAGAAAAATGTGGATGATGTTGACTAAGGTGAACCTATCCTAATGGGCCGAGATACGGTCTCGGACTAATATCAACACACCGGCATATACAAGGGGACCAAGTGATCGATAATCCTAACTATAGGTCAACTCAGCTGGCATATACAAGGGTACCAGTGATCGACTTTATTGTATTTATTCCGGTTGGTCTAGTGGTCTGGTCTCAATTTCAATTTTTTTTTTTTTTTTTTTTTTGGGTATCTCAGTCACTCTATTTCACCCTAGCAATGGTAAAGAGAAAAATAAAAGAAGTGATCAGGATTCTTTCGATGTTTCCATCACGAGGATATGGCGAAACTACCATGTTTTCTTTTCTCTAACACCCGAGCGCCGTGCTTTTATGAATAGACTCTTTAGATGTTTCCATCTAATCGATTGGTTCCTCAACTCCTACAACCAAAATGCTTCCATCCACTTAGATTGGTTAGTGCCATCCTTAATAAACATAAATTTCTAGGCTCGAGTTTATTTATTGCAACTAAAAACTAACAAGAAGTTTCTTCCCCACCCCCAAACTTAAATCCGACATTGTCCTCAATGTTTCTAATGAAAGAGCAATACCAAAAAGTAAAGTAACATGAGGAATCGCAAAGAGAGAAGTCGGAAAGATAGTACCCGGGTGAAGAGAAAAATAATATACAACATACAATCGCCCGATGGTCAATCAAGGGTAAACAGGTCCTCCGTAGGGACCTCCTCAACATCACCCGTAGGAAGGGCTCTAAAAAGGGTTTCAATCTCGACCGTTAACCTTCGAAGAACTACTACCATCCTGTCTCGATCTCAACAGCTCCATGAGGAAATACGGTGCGAACAATAAAAGGACCCGTCCACCGAGAACGTAACTTCCCAGAAAAAGATGCAAGTAGGTATCATACGTAAGAACTTTTTGACCTGGAGAAAATGACTTCCGTAAAATATTTCTATAATGCACAAGTTTCATGTTGTTCTTATACTCCTTCGCACTATCGTAAGCATCTATACGAATCTCGTCCAACTCATTGAGCTGGAGTTTCCTATGGGCTCTTGCACTGTCAAGTGAAAAATTTAGTTTAACAGCCCAATAAGTTCTATGTTCTAACTCAACAGTAAATTACATGCCTTGCCATAAACAAGCCGATAAGGCGACATTCCAACAGGGGTTTTAAACGCAGTACGGTAAGCCCATAAGGTATCAGTAAGCCTAGACGACCAGTCTTTCCGATTAGGATTAACTGTTTTCTCTAATATACGTTTTATCTCCATATAAGAAACCTCTACTTGACCACTAGTCTGCGGATGATATGGGGTAGCTACCTTATTTTTAATACCATATTTCTTCATCAGAAGCATAAAAGGTCCATTACAAAAGTGCGACCCTCCATCACTAATTATAGCTCGCGGTGTACCAAAACGTGTAAGTATATTATTTTTCAAGAACTCGATCACAACCCTATGGTCATTGGTTTTACACGCAACCGCCTCAATCCACTTAGAGACATAGTCTACGGCGACAAGGATGTATAGGTTACCAAATGAATTTGGAAACGGACCCATAAAGTCAATGCCCCACACATCAAAGACCTCAATGATTAAAATAGGGTTCAAGGGCATCATGTTCCTACGGAAATGGTTCCTAATTTCGGCAACGTTCACAAGTAACACAAGTAAATGTGGGAGTCTTTAAACAAGGAAGGCCAAAAGAGAATCCACACCGCAATATCTTAGCAGCAGTCTTCTTAGCACTAAAGTGACCCCCACAAGCATGATCATGACAAAAGGAAATAATATTTGGACTGGTCACTCTCAGTGTATACATCTCCTAATAACTGTCCGGACAATACTTAAACAAATAAGGATCATCCCAAAAGAAGTGCTTAACCACGGCGAAAAAACTAGAACGATCTTGTTTACCCCAATGTTGGGGCATTCGACCAAGAATAAGATAATTCACTATATTTGCATACCAAGGTGATTGGGAAACAGAGAACAATTGTTCGTCAGAAAGCTATCCCTTATATGAAGGGAATCATTAGGGAACTAACAACCAGCCTAGACAAGTGGTCTGCTACTACATTTTCTCGCACCCTTTTTGTCTCTAATGTCCGGACAAAATTCTTGTAATAAAAGGATCCATCTAATCAATCTTGGTTTGGTATCCTTCTTAGACAAAAGGTATTTCAAAGCAAAGCATGATCGTATAGATTACGATCTTAGAACCTAAGAGATAGGGTCTAAACTTGTCTAAGGCAAACATAATGGCCAACAGCCTTCTCTCAGTAGTGGTATAGTTCAACTGGGCATCATTCGAGTTTTGCTAGCATAGTAAATCACATGAAGTAATTTGTTTTCTCGCTGACCTAGCACAACACCAATAGCATAATATGAAGCATCGCACATGATCTCAAAGGATAGGTTCCAGGTTAGGTGCCCGGACTATGGGGGCGGTAGTGAGTAAAGTCTTAAGCTTCTCAAAAGCCTCTAAACAAGCATCATCAAAGACAAACTTAACATCCTTTGCAAGCAAGTTGCAAAGAGGTCTAGAAATCAAACTAAAATCCTTAATGAATCGACGATAAAAACTCGTATGTCCTAAGAATGACCTAATATCTTTTACGGTTTTTGGGACTCAGTAAAGTCTTAATAAGGTCAACTTTAGCTTTATCTACCTCTATACCCTTAGAAGATACGATATTCCCTAAAACAATTCCTGATTGAACCATGAAATGACGTTTCTCCCAATTAAGCACTAGATTCTTTTCCTTACATCTAGTCAACACTAATGACAAATGATGCAAGCACTTATCGAAAGACGAACCAAACACTGAAAAATCATCCATAAAGACCTCCAAGAACCACCCTACCATATATGAAAATATACTAATCATGCAACGCTGAAAAGTCGCAGGGGCGTTACATAGCCCGAAAGGCATGCGTCTATACGCAAAGGTACCAAAGGGACATGTAAAATTGGTTTTCTCCGGTCTTCTAGGGCAATAACGATCTGATTATAGCCGAGTAGCCATCTAAAAAGTAGTAATGACTATGTCCAGCCTAATCTCTCTAGCATCCGGTCGATGAAGGGAAGGGAAAGTGGTCCTTCCTAGTGACCTTGTTCAATTTCCTATAGTCAATACAAACACGCCAACCCGTGGTCACTCGGGTAGGGATTAACTCATTGTTATCATTCTGGACTACGTAATACCGATTTCTTGGGAACAACTCGAACGGGGCTGACCCACTTATTGTCTGAAATGGGGTAGATAATGCCTGCATCTAACAGCTTAAGGATCTCGGTTCGAACTACTTCTTTCATATTAGGGTTTAGTCTTCGTTGCATCTCCCTAGAAGGTTTGGTATCTTCCTCTAAATAAATCTGATGCATACAAACTGTAGGACTTATACCCTTAATGTCTGCTATGGCCCACCCTAAAGCTTCCTTGTTGTTTTGAAGGACGGTCATGATAGGTGTAGAATACACCGTATTTACTATCTAGTAGTTACGCTTTCTTTGCTATTTTTCTTGTGAATTATGTACTTTACGTGTGTTTTGAGTTATTAGGTACTGGAGTCGCACGGAGGAAAAGAAGCGGAATCACCCAAATTGAGCCAAAGGGAAAAATTGTCATTTGTGGGCAAACACTAACTCGGAGCCCAGTCAAGGTTAAGGGGCAACTCTTTTGGGAGGAGTATTAAAAGACACCCAGCAATGGTTAGGGGGTTGCCAGTTGAGTAGCCCTTATCAAGGGTGACTGGGTGTCATTATCCAAATTTTTATCCTAAGAACCAAATCGAGAGAAGGTTTTTCTTTCATTCTCCTCAATCATTTTTCACCTGAAACCGAGAGAGAAGTGGCTCGAGAGTGAGGATGCCAGCGATTAAGAGTAAGGAGATTAAATGGGTTTTTCTGTTGAGATTGAATGGGGAGAGATATGGGATGATTGAGAGTTTGAAGGAAGGAATCGGATGGAGAACAGAGATATGTGTTATTTGAATCTGAGAAGAAGCTAGGGTTTGGTGTTGCTGCTGAATTGTGAGAATCATGAGATAGATTTGAGTTGATTAAGATGTGAATGGTCGTGGGTATGTGTTCGACTGAGAGTTTATGAAGAATCTGCCAGATGAATTCAGAGATGGAACTGGAATTGAGAAGAAAGGGAATCTGGTGATGAGTATGATGGATTTTGGAGTATGGGTTGTTTCTGAGAAGATGGGTTATCAGTTCGTGAAGATAACAGGGAAATTGATGAAATTCAGCTGGTATTAGTTCAAGTTATGAGAACAGAAGAATCATGGTTCGATTGAGTTGCTCATGGAAAATTATAGGGTTATGTGATTGATGGATGGGTTAGTGCTGAAATTGGAAATATAACAGAAGTTAGGTTCTTCTGGGTTGAATCTGTTCCAGCTGTGGGTTGCTGATAAACAAGGAGAAGCTGGGTTCATGGTTGAATTAGGATATTTGATTTTGGCTGTGTTGAATTGAAATTGTCTAGTTGTTACAGAGAGGAGGTTTGGGAATGGAAGTGATGGTTGGCAATGAATTGTATGGATTAGATGGAGATGCTGGGTATGAGCAATTTGGTGGTGAGTGTATACAGTTGAGGTTGCAGCTGCTATTGATGGCTAGGTTGATAACTGCAGGTGTTGTTGGCATTGAAGTTACAGGGAGAGATGCACTGGTGAGGTTAACTGCAATGAAGTTGGAGCTATGATTTGAGCTATTGGTTCATATGGAGAAGACCTGAGTTGGGGAAGATTGCACAAGGGCTAGAATTCAAGTTGGAGCTGTTGTGTTACAGGTGATATTCATGGTTCCGTGTGGGTTTGTGCAAGAATCCAGTTGAATTGAATGGAGAAGTTGCAGTGAAATAAAGGCAGTGCTGGTGCCATTATGAAGCAATAGGAGATGGTTGTGCAGCTCATATGGTACAAAGCAATGAAGCTGGTGCTGCTGGATATGGTGGATTGAGATGGGCTGAACTACAGGGTACTAGTTGTTGCAGCTGCAATGTGAATGGGGAGTATGGTTGAATGCAGAATTCTTGCTACTGGAGTGGGTTACAAAAGCATTTGCGAGGTGCATGAATTTGTCAGGTTCTTTGCCCATCGAAGTGATTTGAGTGGATTATGATGAGAATATGACGGAGGCGGCTCAAGAAGTGCAAGAACTAAGTAAATGATGCTGTGTTGCAGGCAGGGAAGAAGCTTGTGCTGTTGAAGTTCTGATTCTGCAAAGAAATGATGCTGATGATGGGATTTGATGTCACAGGGGTTGCACTAATGGGTTTTGGTTGTGAGATGTAGGTGAAGCTGTTGAGCTTGTATGCCGTGACAGGAAAGTGGTGCTATGTAATCTGAATTGCAGTTGCAACTGGTGTTGTTGGTTGCACTGGTTTTGTGTGCTGTTGCAGATAGTGGCATGACAGGATCAGCTGGAAGGAGTCCTAGATGAATGCTTAGGTTATGCTGCTGCTGGTATTGAAGCTGGAATTGTTGTTCAGCAAATGGGTTTGCTCAGGTTGACTTAATGTTGATATTTCTGTACTAAGGCCAAGAGGCTGCAGTGCCAGAGATTATGTGAAGCTCAAGAAGATAGAAGGTGCAGTTTAAGGAGGGGATGTTGCTGGTGCTGGCTCTGTTGGAGTTGCAGTGTCAATGGTGGAGTCGCGGCTGCATAGCGGCATTGGCTCTGATTGGAGCAGTGGTGCTTGCAAGTGCGAGTGGTGTTGATAAGTACTGAGGCAGTGGTGATGTTGTGCAGAATACAGGAAATGGAGATCACAGGTGACTGAATGTGTTGAGAATGAAGAAATGGCAGAGAAGGAATGATGCACAATGATTGTAACGCACAGCCCATCTTGTTTGGGAGTGAATGTTGATGCGCCAAGATGGCACAACATTGCAATGGCTCGAGCCAAGACGACTCGGCTCACACTTAGTCAAGGATCGACTCACACTCGACTCGGTCGACCGGGTCGACCCCGATTCAACTCGACTCGGTCCGACCGGGTCGACCCTGATTCAACCTGACTCGGTATGACTAGCCGAGTTGACTCGTTGACCCGAGATGACTCGGTCCTGACCCGTTGACCGGTGACCGGTTTGACTTTGCCGGTCACCTGAGCTACTTTCCGGCGATTTTTCCGGCCAAGTTCCGGCCACAATCCCAATTTTCCGGCGGCGATTTTTTGACAGAATTTTCACATGGGTTTCTCTCACTTGTGGGCTTGGTGGACTTCTAACTAATGGACTTTGAAGACAAAACCTAATTTTGGAAGGAGTATCCTTTATGGAAATAGAGAAACATATAAAAAGAGAAGACTTTTATTATATTGGATTATCTATTATTCTTTTTGCCTCTACTTTGTTCTAGGGTTTAGAAACATGAAACTTCTCTTTCTTCTTGTTATGAACTCCATGAATATGAGCTAGAGTTTTATTATTGGTTATGGAATAAGTTGGATTTCCAAATATGGGTTTTAATTCAATAAATTAGTTTTCTCTCATATTATCGTTTATGATTCACCATGAATATTGTTACATGATTTGAATGCTTGTTAGTCGAGTCGCGAATCGATTGAGTTTGCTTTCATCTTTATTGCTAGATTAGGGTTATTATACGCAAAAGTGATAATTCCGGATTGCAAGTAGCATAAATATGATTATAGTTTGTAGTGATATATTCTTATGATCATATGTGAGTCATAACCTTTGTTAAATCGGATTAGTGCGCTTTCCACGTTCGATTGCTTCAATTGGCCTGATTTCATAGAACCTAATGCATCTAGGGAATTAAACTTGATTAGTGCTTTTACACGTTAGGTTGTTCCTTTAGGTAGAATTCATATCCGCATCTTTTAATGTGTTTGTTGATGACATGAGGAGATTTGCGGGATATTCTTGCGATCAAGGTATTCTAGGGCCTTTGATAAAAGTTGAGATTAAAATATCAATTCTAGTTATTGTGGTGAAACCATGTTTGTAATTGAAGACGAAATCCATGACCAATACTTTCTCATCCTTGATTTGATTTGTTTGCTTTGCTTTATTTGTTTTTATTTTTTTTATTTAGTTTATTACATAAAAATCACAAAACTACCGGTGTTAATTATAGGATCCTAAACAATTTGACAACCTAGACCTCTCTGTGGGATCGATCCTTTCTTGCCCTTGCTATATTTATATTTTGAGTAGTAAGAAAGTGTAAATTATATTTGTGTCGGCTGACAACCGATCAAATTTTGGCGCCGTTGCCGGGGAGGCAGCGGTTGTTAATTGTTTTTGGTTTCTTATTTTTGTATTTAGTTTTTGTTTTACTTTTTCTTATTTTCTGGGTTTTAACCTTGGTTTGAGAATCTTATTTCAGGTGCTTATTTCTATGGAAGGAGCATATTGGAACAATGAATACGGGTTTCAACCTCAACAATACGACAACTACCAATTCCATGGGTATAATCAAAACCAATTTATTGGTTATGACCAATATTCCATGGAACCTTATGGTTTTCCTCAACAACCTTATGGCGGGGAACAACCACAAGTATGGGAGGATTCTTATGCTCGTGAACAAAAAGTCTCTAACTTTATAGACAAAGTTTCCACCTTTTTACAAGAGGAATTTCAAAAAGCTAAAGAGACTATAAACGAGCAACTCCAAGAACTTCGTGAAGGTATGGCTAGCTTGCGAAGAGGCATTGATCAATACAAGGAAGATATGGATAATTCTAATGTGCATATGGTTTGTGATGAATATTTGATTGATGTTAATGTTGAAAAGGGCCAATCCTTGGGCACTTTCGTGGATAATGGTGTAGTTAACTCAACTCTTGATCGTAATAATGATCATTCACCTATTCAAAAGGATGAGTTTGAGATTAGCAACACTAAATTCAGCGAGGAACAATCTTATGTTGACTATGATAGTGACGGTGATTATGATACATTGCTTGAAACAACTCATGGTGATATCTCCGAGGAGTCTTTTTGGGATCAAGATGAAGATGAAGAGGAATATGTCGACACTTGTGTAGATTACTCAAGCATTGATCTTAATAATGATCAAGAGCCTATTCAAAGGGTGGAGCTTGAGGATGATGCATTTTTGAGTGTTCTAAAAAAGTTTCTTATGATAAAATTTGGATCCACAAAAGAGTATGTGCCTTACAACAAAAAGGAGGAATATGTTGAGAATGAGACCGTTATGACCACTATTGTGGAAGACCCAATTGAGCTTGCATATGATTGTAATGATGATGTTTATGTCGAGACTATGGTTAAGGCAAAAACGGACGAAGAATGGTTGCAAGGTTTGATAGAGGACCATGATATACAAGAGGTGAATAATTCACTTGAGTTTTTCAAGGATGAAGAGGATTCCGTAATACAAGAGATTGTGCAAGGTTTATCTAACCCATTGCCTGTTATTTCTTCTCCTTTACCTCTTATTGGTTTGAATGTATGTGCTTCGAGAATATTGTTGAATGACTTTGTTTCTCGTTTTTCCGCCATTAGAGAAACTTGATTCTCATACTATGTCACAGTTATGGAACCGTAAACCGTGGAGGTACCGACTTCTATATTCTTTTACACTTCCATGTGTGGACAAGAATAAGGGTGGGGGAAGATTTTATCGGTTCATAGCTTCACTTTTGCTTTATATTACTAATATTTGTGCTAAGCTAGTGTTTGAAAAACAGGTTCTATGGAAGGATCCCCAACTTTTCGTGATTATTGGTGTATGGGGAATGAATCTTACAAGAAGTTAAGTCGGGCCGTCGAATTTAAAACAAGCGCTAAGTGGGGAGGCAACCCACCGGTTTTGTATCTTTATCCTTATCTTTTTACTTTTATGCATTTGCTTTTATCTTTATTTTCTTTGTTTTTGCATATTATTTGGGGAATTTCCCACCTTGGACTTTCTTTGGACGATTCAATTTTACATTGAGGACAATGTAAAGTTTAAGTGTGGGGGAGCATTTATATGTTTTAGTTTGCTTAATGCCCTTTAAAAAAAAATAGAAAAATCAGAAAAATTTGTGCTTTTTGAACTCCGAAATCTAGAAACTTGTGCCTTTAGGATGACACCATTAGTGGATGGAACCATTTTGAATGCAGGAGTTGAGGAACCAATTAACTTAAAGGGAAGAATATAGCTATAAATCACAAATTAACATGATAGTTGTTACCATATCTCGAATATCACCATATCACGTTCTATTTTGATTTTTCCATATTTATCTATTGTTCTCTAAGTGCTTTGGTGGGTCACTAAACATCGACGTGTTATTACTGCTAGGATGAAATAGAGTGGTTGAGTTACTGAAAAAAAAAAAAAAAAAAAAAATGAAAAAGAAAAAAAAAAAAAAGACCGATCAATTAGACCAAAACGAATAAAAAGACACTTGGGAATAAAAAGATGTGTGAAACGTAGTCCCCGTCTCCGTCGCCTAAACAAGCGTGGAATGCGGGATCCAAGGCAACTATCATATACGTGTTGACAAGGAAGCATGCGCTTGGATCCAAAAGATCTAATCATGCCGTCTAAAAAAAAAAAAAAAAAAAAAGAGAAATTGGATCCAGTTTGATCCAATCATATAAAAAAAAGAAAAAGAAATTAATATTGTGTTGAATAAAGTCACTCTTGGTTCCCTTGTATATGCCAATTGATTTGATGTAGCATTCAGCACCAAGTAGCTCAATCCAATAGGATTAGGTTCATCTTAGCATGAGGGGACCTTCGCACAGATATGGGAAACATCGAACACTTGTGAACATTCGCCAACATCTACATCTATATCCATCTTCTTGATCTTTTCATTGTGATTGTGGTTTGTTAGTTTCCGAGTATTGTGGCTTGTTCGACTATCTAAATAGAGTTTATTTACTAATAATTGAATTGAATTTGCAAGGTACCTCCTCCTGTAGTCATTTTGGATTCGTTCATTGATTTGTCACAAATAGACGGAGTTGGAAATATAGGTTTTGTAGGTATATCTCTAGTAAACCTTCACGAGACTATAACTCGTCCACTAGGGACACCTAGGGGTTTAAAGGCTTGTTATTTATGCTAAAATTAACCGTAGCCTCGACGTCACGGAGTTGTATGTATGTTTTTGAATTATTTTGTTTGATTTGCTCGAGGACTAGCAAAGTCTAAGTGTGGGGGAATCTGATAGGTGTAGAATACACCGTATTTACTATCTAGTAGTTACGCTTTCTTTGCTATTTTTCTTGTGAATTATGTACTTTACGTGTGTATTTGAGTTATTAGGTACTGGAGTCGCACGGAGGAAAAGAAGCTGAATCACCCAAATTGAGCCAAAGGGCAAAATTGTCATTTCAGTGGGCAAACACTAACGGAGCCCGTCCAAGGTTAAGGGGCAACTCTTTTGGGAGGAGTATTAAAAGACACCCAAAGAATGGTTAGGGGTTGCCAGTTGAGTAGCCCTTATCAAGGGTGACTGGGTGTCATTATCCAGCCTTATCCTAAGAACCAAATCGAGAGAAGGTTTTTCTTTCATTCTCCTCAATCATTTTTCACCTGAAACCGAGAGAGAAGTGGCTCGAGAGTGAGGATGCCAGCGATTAAGAGTAAGGAGATTAAATGGGTTTTTCTGTTGAGATTGAATGGGGAGAGATATGGGATGATTGAGAGTTTGAAGGAAGGAATCGGATGGAGAACAGAGCTATGTGTTATCCGAACGAGAAGAAGCTAGGGTTTGGTGTTCTTGCTGAATTGTGAGAATCGGAGATAGATTTGAGTTGATTAAGATGTGAATGGTCGTGGGTATGTGTTCGATCGAGAGTTTATGAAGAATCCGCGGATGAATTCGAGAGATGGAATCGGAATTGAGAAGAAAGGGAATCCGTGATGAGTATGATGGATTTTGGAGTATGGGTTGTTTCCGAGAAGATGGGTTATCGGGTTCATGAAGATAATGTGGAAATTGATGAAATTCAGGTGGGTATTAGTTCAAGTTATGAGAACATAAGAATCATGGTTCGATTGAGTTGCTCATGGAAAATTATAGGGTTATGTGATTGATGGATGGGTTAGTGCTTTGAAATTGGAAATATAATGAAGTTAGGTTCTTTGGGTTGAATGCTGCTCCAATTTGTGGGTTCTTGATAAACAAGGAGAAGCTGGGTTCATGGTTGAATTAGGATATTTGATTTTGGCTGTGTTGAATTGAAATTGTCTAGTTGTTACAGAGAGGAGGTTTGGGAATGGAAGTGATGGTTGGCAATGAATTGTATGGATTAGATGGAGATGCTGGGTATGAGAAATTTGGTGGTGAGTGTATGCAGTTGAGGTTGCAGCTGCTATTGATGGCTAGGTTGATAACTGCAGGTGTTGTTGGCATTGAAGTTACAGGGAGAGATGCACTGGTGAGGTTAACTGCAATGAAGTTGGAGCTATGATTTAAGCTATTGGTTCATATGGAGAAGACCTGAGTTGGGAAGATTGCACAAGGGCTAGAATTCAAGTTGGAGTCATTGTGTTACGGGTGATATTCATGGTTCTGTGTGGGTTTGTGCAAGAATCCAGTTGAATTGAATGGAGAAGTTGCAGTGAAATAAAGGCAGTGCTGGTGCCATTATGAAGCAATAGGAGATGGTTGTGCAGCTCATATGGTACAAAGCAGTGAAGCTGGTGCTGCTGGATATGGTGGATTGAGATGGGCTGAACTGGCTGTGGTACTAGTTGTTGTGTACTCGCAATGTGAATGGGGAGTATGGTTGAATGCAGTAATTTTGCTATCAGTGGGTTACAAAAGCATTTAGGCATGAATTTGCCGGGTTGCTGCATCAAGTGATTTGAGTGGATTATGATGAGAATATGACGGAGGCGGCTCAAGAAGTGCAAGAACTAAGTAAATGATGCTGTGTTGCAGGCAGGGAAGAAGCTTGTGCTGTTGAAGTTCTGATTCTGCAAAGAAATGATGCTGATGATGGGATTTGATGTCACAGGGGTTGCACTAATGGGTTTTGGTTGTGAGATGTAGGTGAATTTGTTGAGCTTGTGGCGCGGACAGAAAGTGGTGCTATGTAATCTGAATTGCGGTTGCAATCGGTGTTGTTGGTCAGACCGGTTTTGTGTGTCACAGATAGTGGCATGACAGATCACCGGAAGGAGTCCTAGATGAATGCTTAGGTTATCTTCTTCGGTATTGAAGTCTGGAATTGTTGTTCGAAGAAATGGGTTTGCTCGGAGTTGACTTAATGTTGATATTTCATTACTAAGGCCAAGAGGCCGCAGTGCCGAGAGATTATGTGAAGCTCAAGAAGATAGAAGGTGCGTTTATGGAGGGGATGTTCTTGGTCCGGCTCGTTGGAGTTCGGTGTCAATGGTGGAGTCGCTGGCCGCATAGCGGCATTGGCTCCGATTGGAGCAGGTGGTGCTTGCAAGTGCGAGTGGTGTTGAGAAGACCGAGGCAAAGTGGTGATGTTGTGCGAATAGAAATGGAGATCACAGAATTTGAATGTGTTGAGAATGAAGAAATGGCAGAGAAGGAATGATGCACAATGATTGTAATGCACGGCCCATCTTGGTCGGGAGTGAGCAGTGATGCGCCAAGATGGCACAACATTGCAATGGCTCGAGCCAAGACGACTCAAATTTCGCCTCGGCCTAGTCGATGATCGACTCACACTCGAATCGGTCCGACCGGGTCGACCCCGATTCAACCCGACTCGATGACTAGCCGAGCTGACTCGTTGACCCGAGATGACTCGGTCCCGACCGTTGACCGGTGGACCAGTTTGACTTTGCTTTCACCACCCGAGCTACTTTCCCGCTTTTTCGGCCACAATCCCAAGTTCCGACGACGATTTTTGTGCGTAATTTTCACATGGGTTTCTCTCACTTGTGGGCTTGGTGGACTTCTAACTAATGGACTTTGAAGACAAAACCTAATTTTGGAAGGAGTATCCTTTATGGAAATAGAGAAACATATAAAAAGAGAAGACTTTTATTATATTGGATTATCTATTATTCTTTTTGCCTCTACTTTGTTCTAGGGTTTAGAAACATGAAACTTCTCTTTCTTCTTGTTATGAACTCCATGAATATGAGCTAGAGTTTTATTATTGGTTATGGAATAAGTTGGATTTCCAAATATGGGTTTTAATTCAATAAATTAGTTTTCTCTCATATTATCGTTTATGATTCACCATGAATATTGTTACATGATTTGAATGCTTGTTAGTCGAGTCGCGAATCGATTGAGTTTGCTTTCATCTTTATTGCTAGATTAGGGTTATTACTAAAAGTGATAATTCCGGATTGCAAGTAGCATAAATATGATTATAGTTTGTAGTGATATATTCTTATGATCATATGTGAGTCATAACCTTTGTTAAATCGGATTAGTGCACTTTCCACGTTCGATTGCTTCGATTGGCCTGATTTGATAGAACCTAATGCATCTAGGGAATTAAACTTGATTAGTGCTTTTACACGTTAGGTTGTTCCTTTAGGTAGAATTCATATCCGCATCTTTTAATGTGTTTGTTGATGACATGAGGAGATTTAAGGATATTCTTGCGATCAAGGTATTCTAGGGCCATTGATAAAAGTTGAGATTAAAATATCAATTCTAGTTATTGTGTTGAAAACATGTTTGTGAATGAAAACGAAATCCATGACCAATACTTTCTCATCCTTGATTTGATTTGTTTGCTTTGCTTTATTTGTTTTTATTTTTTTATTTAGTTTATTACATAAAAATCACAAAACTACCGGTGTTAATTATAGGGAACCTAAACAATTTGACAACCTAGACCTCTCTGTGGGATCGATCCTTTCTTGCCCTTGCTATATTTATATTTTGAGTAGTAAGAAAGTGTAAATTATATTTGTGTCGGCTGACAACCGATCAAATTTTGGGCGCGTTGCTTGGGGACGTGATTGTTAATTGTTTTTGGTTTCTTATTTTTGTATTTAGTTTTTGTTTTACTTTTTCTTATTTTGGGTTTTAACCTTGGTTTTGAGAATCTTATTTCGGGTCTTATTTCATGGAAGGGAGCATATTGGAACAATGAATACGGGTTTCAACCTCAGCAATCGACAACTACCAATTCCATGGGTATAATCAAAACCAATTTATTGGGTATGACCAATATTCCATGGAACCTTATTATTTTCCTCAACAACCTTATAAGTATGTAACAAACTTCTGAGTATGGGAGGATTCTTATGCTCGTGAACAAAAGTCTCTAACTTTATAGACAAAGTTTCCACCTTTTTACAAGAGGAATTTCAAAAGCTAAAGAGACTACAAACGAGCAACTCCAAGAACTTAAATTGAAGGTATGGCTAGCTTGCGAAGAGGCATTGATCAATACAAGGAAGATATGGATAATTCAATGTGCATATGGTTTGTGATGAATATTTGATTGATGCTAATGTTGAAAAGGACAATCCTTGGGCACTTTCGTGGATAATGGTGTAGTTAACTCAACTCTTGATCGTAATAATGATCATTCACCTATTCAAAAGGATGAGTTTGAGATTAGCAACACTAAAGATTGATTTAACAATCTTATGTTGACTATGATAGTGGCGGTGATTATGATACATTGCTTGAAACAACTCATGGTGATATCTCCGAGGAGTCTTTTTGGGATCAAGATGAAGATGAAGAGAATATGTCGACACTTGTGTAGATTATCAAGCGTTGATCTTAATAATGATCAAGAAGCCTATTCAAAGGGTGGAGCTTGGGGATGATGCATTTTTGAGTGTTCTAAAAAAGTTTCTTATGATAAAATTTGGATCCACAAAAGAGTATGTGCCTTACAACAAAAAGGAGAATATGTTGAGAATGAGGCCGTTATGACCACTATTGTGGAAGACCCAATTGAGCTTGCATATGATTGTAATGATGATGTTTATGTCGAGACTATGGTTAGCGAAACGGACGAAGAATAGTTGCAAAGTTTTGATAGAGACCATGATATACAAGAGGTGAATAATTCACTTGAGTTTTCAAGGATGAAGAGGATTCCAGAATACAAGAGATTGTGCAAGGTTTATCTAACCCATTGCCTGTTATTTCTACTCCTTTACCTCTTATTGGTTTGAATGTATGTGCTTGAGAATATTGTTGAATGACTTTGTTTCTCGTTTTCCGGGCCATTAGAGAAACTTGATTCTCATACTATGCAGGTTATGGAACCCGAAACCGTTAGGTACCCGACTTCTATATTCTTTTACACTTCCATGTGTGGACAAGAATAAGGGTGGGAAAGCTTTTTATCGGTTCATAGCTTCACTTTTGCTTTATATTACTAATATTTGTGCGAAGCTAGTGTTTTGAAAAACAGGTTCTATGGAAGGATCCCCAACTTTTCAGATTATTGGTGTATGGGGAATGAATCTTACAAGAAGCTAAGTCAGTAGTCAGACTTTAAAACAAAAGCAATAAGTGAGGCAACCCAGCGGTTTTGTATCTTTATCCTTATCTTTTTATTTTTATGCATTTGCTTTTATCTTTATTTTCTTTGTTTTTGCATATTATTTGCGGAATTTCCCACCTTGGACTTTCTTTGGACGATTCAATTTTACATTGAGGACAATATAAAGTTTAAGTGTGGGGGAGCATTTATATGTTTTAGTTTGCTTAATGCCCTTTAAAAAAAAAATAGAAAAATCGGAAAAATTTGTGCTTTTGAACTAAAAGAAATCTGAAACTTGTGCCTTTAGGATGACACCATTAGTGGATGGAACCATTTGAATCTGGGAGTTGAGGAACCAATTAACTTAAAGGGAAGAATATAGCTCAGAAATCACAAATTAACATGATAGTTGTTACCATATCACGTTCTATTTTGATTTTTCCATATTTATCTATTGTTCTCTAAGTGCTTTGGTGGGTCACTAAACATCGACGTGTTATTACTGCTAGGATGAAATAGAGTGGTTGAGTTCTTGAAAAAAAAAAAAATGAAAAAGAAAAAAAAAAAAAGACCGATCAATTAGACCAAAACGGAATAAAAGACACTTGGGAATAGCGGTATGTGAAACGTAGTCCCTGTCTTCGTCGCCTAAACAAGCGTGGAATGCGGGATCCAAGGCAACTATCATATACGTGTTGACAAGGAAGCATGCGCTTGGATCCAAAAGATCTAATCATGCCAGTCTAAAAAAAAAAAAAAAAAAGAGAAATTGGATCCATTTTGATCCAATCATATAAAAAAAGAAAAAGAAATTAATATTGTGTTGAATAAAGTCACTCTTGGTTCCCTTGTATATGCCAATTGATTTGATGTAGCATTCAAAGACCAAGTAGCTCAATCAATAGGATTAGGTTCATCTTAAGTGATGACCTTGAGACAGAGATATGGGAAACATCGAACACTTGTGAACATTCGCCAACATCTACATCTATATCCATCTTCTTGATCTTTTCATTGTGATTGTGGTTTGTTAGTTTCCGAGTATTGTGGCTTGTTCGACTATCTAAATAGAGTTTATTTACTAATAATTGAATTGAATTTGCAAAGGTACCTCCTCAGTAGTCATTTTGGATTCGTTCATTGATTTGTCACAAATAGACGGAGTTGAAATATAGGTTTTGTAGGTATATCTCTACAAACCTTCTCACGAGACTATAACTCGTCCACTAGGGACACCTAGGGGTTTAAAGGCTTGTTATTTATGCTAAAATTAACCGTAGCCTCGACGTCACGGAGTTGTATGTATGTTTTTGAATTATTTTGTTTGATTTGCTCGAGGACTAGCAAAGTCTAAGTGTGGGGGAATCGATAGGTGTAGAATACACCGTATTTACTATCTAGTAGTTACGCTTTCTTTGCTATTTTTCTTGTGAATTATGTACTTTACGTGTGTTTTTGAGTTATTAGGTACTCTGGAGTCGCACGGAGGAAAAGAAGCGGAATCACCCAAATTGAGCCAAAGGGCAAAATTGTCATTTCGGGGGCAAACACTAACTGAGCCCACCAAGGTTAAGGGGCAACTCTTTTGGGAGGAGTATTAAAAGACACCTAAAGAATGGTTGGGGTTGGTTGAGTAGCCCTTATCAAGGGTGACTGGGTGTCATTATCCACCTTATCCTAAGAACCAAATCGAGAGAAGGTTTTCTTTCATTCTCCTCAATCATTTTTCACCTGAAACCGAGAGAGAGAAGTGGCTCGAGAGTGAGGATGCCGGCGATTAAGAGTAAGGAGATTAAATGGGTTTTGTTGAGATTGAATGGGAGAGATATGGGATGATTGAGAGTTTGAAGGAAGGAATCGGATGGAGCTTAGAGCTATGTGTTATCCGAACCGAGAAGAAGCTAGGGTTTGGTGTTGCTCAATTGTGAGAATCGGAGATAGATTTGAGTTGATTAAGATGTGAATGGTCGTGGGGTATGTGTTCGACCGAGAGTTTATGAAGAATCTCGCGGATGAATTGAGAGATGGGCTGGAATTGAGAAGAAAGGGAATCTGGTGAT
This sequence comes from Papaver armeniacum, assembly GCA_023531295.1. Classification (NCBI taxonomy): domain Eukaryota; kingdom Viridiplantae; phylum Streptophyta; class Magnoliopsida; order Ranunculales; family Papaveraceae; genus Papaver; species Papaver armeniacum. The sequence goes on from JAJJWW010000078.1 coordinate 113,329, forward strand.
GAGTATGATGGATTTTGGAGTATGGGTTGTTTCTGAGAAGATGGGTTATCAGTTCGTGAAGATAACAGGGAAATTGATGAAATTCAGCTGGTATTAGTTCAAGTTATGAGAACATAAGAATCATGGTTCGATTGAGTTGCTCATGGAAAATTATAGGGTTATGTGATTGATGGATGGGTTAGTGCTGAAATTGGAAATATAACAGAAGTTAGGTTCTTCTCGGGTTGAACTGCTTCGGTGTGGGTTCTGTGATAAACAAGGAGAAGTCGGGTTCATGGTTGAATTAGGATATTTGATTTTGGCTGTGTTGAATTGAAATTGTCTAGTTATTCTGAGAGAGGAGGTTTGGGAATGGAAGTGATGGTTGGCAATGAATTGTATGGATTAGATGGAGATGCGGGTATGAGCAATTTGGTGGTGAGTGTATACGATTGAGGTTGCAGTACGCTATTGATGGCTAGGTTGATAGCTGCAGGTGTTGTTGGCATTGAAGTTACTGAGGGAGAGATGCATCAAAGTGAGGTTAAGCGCAATGAAGTTGGAGCTATGAATTAAGCTATTGGTTCATATGGAGAAGACCTGAGTTGGGGAAGATTGCACAAGGGCTAGAATTCAAGTTGGAGCTGTTGTGTTACAGGGGTGATATTCATGGTTCAACAATGGGTTTGTGCAAGAATCCAGTTGAATTGAATGGAGAAGTTGCAGTGAAATAAAGGCAGTGCTGGTGCCATTATGAAGCAATAGGAGATGGTTGTGCAGCTCATATGGTACAAAGCAGTGAAGCTGGTGCTGCTGGATATGGTGGATTGAGATGGGCTGAACTACAGGGTACTAGTTGTTGCAGCTGCAATGTGAATGGGGAGTATGGTTGAATGCAGAATTCTTGCTACTGCAGTGGGTTACAAAAGCATTTGCAGGCATGAATTTGCTGGGTTGCTGCTACTGAAGTGATTTGAGTGGATTATGATGAGAATATGACGGAGGCGGCTCAAGAAGTGCAAGAACTAAGTAAATGATGCTGTGTTGCAGGCAGGGAAGAAGCTTGTGCTGTTGAAGTTCTGATTCTGCAAAGAAATGATGCTGATGATGGGATTTGATGTCACGGGGTTGCACTAATGGGTTTTGGTTGTGAGATGTAGGTGTGAAGCTGTGTTGAGCTTGTATGCCGTGTGACAGAAAGTGGTGCTATATGTCCCAATTGCGGTTCAATCTGGTGTTGTTGGTTGCACTTTGGTTTTGTGTCTTTTGCGAGATAGTGGCATGACAAGGATCACCGGAAGGAGTCCTAGATGAATGCTTAGGTTATGCTGCTGCTGGTATTGAAGCTGGAATTGTTGTTCAGCAAATGGGTTTGCTCAGGTTGACTTAATGTTGATATTTCTGTACTAAGGCCAAGAGGCTGCAGTGCCAGAGATTATGTGAAGCTCAAGAAGATAGAAGGTGCAGTTTAAGGAGGGGATGTTGCTGGTGCTGGCTCTGTTGGAGTTGCAGTGTCAATGGTGGAGTCGCGGCTGCATAGCGGCATTGGCTCACGATTGGGAGGGGTGGTGCTTGCAAGTGCGAGTGGTGTGAGAAATCTTGAGGCAGTGGTGATGTTGTGCAGAATACAGGAAATGGAGATCACAGGTGACTGAATGTGTTGAGAATGAAGAAATGGCAGAGAAGGAATGATGCACAATGATTGCAGAATGCACAGCCATCTTGGCTGGGAGTGAACAGTGATGCGCCAAGATGGCACAACATTGCAATGGCCTGAGCCAAGACGACTCAGCTCAGTCAGCCTAGTCAGTGACTGACTCACACTCTGACTCGGTGCTGACTGGGTCGACCCTGATTCAACCTGACTCGGTATGACTAGCCGAGTTGACTCGTTGACCCGAGATGACTCGGTCCTGACCCGTTGACCGGTGACCGGTTTGACTTTGCCGGTCACCTGAGCTACTTTCCGGCGATTTTTCCGGCCAAGTTCCGGCCACAATCCCAGTTTTCCGGCGACGATTTTTTGACAGAATTTTCACATGGGTTTCTCTCACTTGTGGGCTTGGTGGACTTCTAACTAATGGACTTTGAAGACAAAACCTAATTTTGGAAGGAGTATCCTTTATGGAAATAGAGAAACATATAAAAAGAGAAGACTTTTATTATATTGGATTATCTATTATTCTTTTTGCCTCTACTTTGTTCTAGGGTTTAGAAACATGAAACTTCTCTTTCTTCTTGTTATGAACTCCATGAATATGAGCTAGAGTTTTATTATTGGTTATGGAATAAGTTGGATTTCCAAATATGGGTTTTAATTCAATAAATTAGTTTTCTCTCATATTATCGTTTATGATTCACCATGAATATTGTTACATGATTTGAATGCTTGTTAGTCGAGTCGCGAATCGATTGAGTTTGCTTTCATCTTTATTGCTAGATTAGGGTTATTATACGCAAAAGTGATAATTAGGATTGCAAGTAGCATAAATATGATTATAGTTTGTAGTGATATATTCTTATGATCATATGTGAGTCATAACCTTTGTTAAATCGGATTAGTGCGCTTTCCACGTTCGATTGCTTCGATTGGCCTGATTTCATAGAACCTAATGCATCTAGGGAATTAAACTTGATTAGTGCTTTTACACGTTAGGTTGTTCCTTTAGGTAGAATTCATATCCGCATCTTTTAATGTGTTTGTTGATGACATGAGGAGATTTGCGGGATATTCTTGCGATCAAGGTATTCTAGGGCCTTTGATAAAAGTTGAGATTAAAATATCAATTCTAGTTATTGTGGTGAAACCATGTTTGTGATTGAAGACGAAATCCATGACCAATACTTTCTCATCCTTGATTTGATTTGTTTGCTTTGCTTTATTTGTTTTTATTTTTTTTATTTAGTTTATTACATAAAAATCACAAAACTACCGGTGTTAATTATAGGGAACCTAAACAATTTGACAACCTAGACCTCTCTGTGGGATCGATCCTTTCTTGCCCTTGCTATATTTATATTTTGAGTAGTAAGAAAGTGTAAATTATATTTGTGTCGGCTGACAACCGGTCAGGTCACTAGCCTACTTTCCTGATCACTATCCAAGTCGGAAGCAACAATCACAGGTAAAGTTTCAGATGGGCCTAAAAACACATACTTCAGGGTATCTGGCAATGGTTTTAGGTCCAACTTAGGAGGCTCTTCTAACGAAGGAATCAGGGTAGACTTAGAAACTTGTAGTAGTTCGAACTTAGGTTTCCATCCATTACTAGTGTCTAACAAAGGGGTTGAATCTAACAAAGCATTCACTTCATTAATCACATCATCATCATCAAAATCAATCCCAAAGTGAGCTAGGCATTTCTCTAATGGTTAACAAAGTGGGTAATGACTTACTAAATCATGAAAGACGTTACTAATATGAAAGACGTTTCAATAGTCATATTACCAAAAAGACAAATTCATAATACCGATTCGACGATTAATGATCGCATTGGATGTAGCTAAAAACGGGCGACCTAAAATTACCAAAGTATCTGGTTCTGCGGGGTCGGGGGACAGGTTGGGTATCTAGGATAACAAAATCCACAGGATAAATAAACTTGTCGACCTCTATGATAACATCCTCGATCACACCCCGAGGAATTTTAACGGACCTATCGGTTAACTGAAGAGTCATCTGGGTAGGTTTCATCTCACCAAGTCCTAGCTTAAGGTACACATGGTATGGGAGTAAGTTCACACTGGCTCCTAAGTCAAGCAAAGCTTTCTCAACACGGTATTTACCTATTGTGTAAGAAATGGTAGGGGACCCTGGGTCCTTATACTTAGGAGTAGTGGTATTCTGAATAATGGAACTCACGTGACTAGCTAGGAAGGCTTTCTTATGAACACTAAGCTTACGCTTTTGTGTACACAAGTCCTTAAGAAACTTGGCCTAAGCGGGAATCTGCTTAATCGCATCCAACAATGGGAGGTTGATAGTAACCTGCTTAAAAACCTCCAATATATCATTAAAGTTGGACTCCCTCCTAGTTGGAACTAGCAGCTGGGGGAACGGGGCTCTAGGGACAAAGCCTGGTTCAATATGACCCTCATTGGTCTCTTTAGAGACTCTATCAGCCTCCTCGGTTTCTGGTTCGGAAGGGTGAACTACAACATGTTCACTATCAGGCATGGTTACCTTGTTGTCTACCACTCTACCACTCCTAAGGGTTTTAATAGCATTCACATGATGGGATGGTCCTTCACCTACTTGATGAACTCCTCTAGGATTGGGTTGAGTTTGACTAGGAAACTTACCTTTTTCCCTCAAAGACTCATTTATCTGACTAACCTGGGTTTTCAACTCGGAAATAGCATGAGAGTTAGCATAACCTATACTCTTACTTTCTTCTATCCCTTGCGCAACCATTTGGTTGATCTTTTCAGAGCTTTTAATAAATGAGGCGAGAGTATCCACTAAACTTGTGATCTTTTTATCCGAAGGGTTCTGAAACTGGGGTTGACCTGGAGAGTTCTTAGCATAACCAAAACCTGGGGGAGGCTGAGAATTACTAGACTGACCTTGATTCTGGCCCTTAGACCAAGAAAAGTTAGGATGGTTTCTCCAACCAGGGTTGTAGGTCTCTGGGTATGGGTCATACTTCTGACGGTTCTCAAACCTAGCATTGTTATAAACAGCATGAACTTGCTCTTCACTAACCTGACCTTCCCAAAATGAGTTATCGGGCTCTATTCCACAACTAGATACTTGATAGGTTCTATTAGGTTCACCAAGGGACCTATTTTTAAGACCCGACCCATTTCCAAAGCTTCTAACCTTACGGACAAAGCAACAAACTTAGCATCGACCCGAAGCTTGTATCTACCACATTGGTGCTACTTCTATTGACCAAGAGTCTTTTAGGGGGTTCAACACAAGATTCCCACTGTTGGGATTTCTCAGCAACAACTCCTAAGAAGGTAAAGGAATCCTCAGCACTTTTATTAGTAAACTCACCAGCACACATAGACTCGACCATGGCTTTGGCCGAATAGTCTAAACCATCATAAATAATCCATACAAGTTTCATCTTATCAAATCCATGGTGAGGACAATGAGATAGGAGATCATTGAATCTCTCTAAAAACCTATAAAGAGACTCTCCCTCTTGTTGCACACTAGCACTAATTTTACGCCTAATTTTAGAGTTTTATGCTTAGGGTAGAATTTCATATAGAAAAGACAATAAGTTCCTACCATGTTTCAATGGATCCAGATGGTAAGTTGTTTAGCTAGGTCTTGGCTTTATCTTTTAAGGAAAAGGGAACATCTTAAGTTTCAAAACTTCATCAAGAAGGTCTTTTATTCTATTTGTCCCACAAATTTCCTCAAAGTCCCTAACATGAAAATAAGGGTTCTCATCATCTTTTCCTAAGAATATAGGGATCATCTGAAGGATACTAGATTTTATCTCGAAGTTAGCCGTATTGGCGGGCAATTTAATGCACTGGCTCGGTTGGTCCCAGTTGGTAACATGTAATCTTTCAAAGTTGCCATCGTTGGCACAAACCGAAGTACTAGGGGTACTTTCCTCACTAAGAGACAGATTTTCAAAACGAAGTTTCCAAAAACGGGGTTCTCAAAAGAAGAGTCTTCGAGTTCCCGCCTTCACAAGAAGAACTACTAGGTTTGTCACTAATCAAACGACCTAGAGTGTTTCTTTTCCAAGCCCGTTCTTTAATGACCTCGGGCATACACTAGAAAAACAAAAGAAAAAGAAAAATCCTAAAATGAAGGGAAGTTCTATGCAAACACAAACAAGGTGACTCCACCACAAAAACCTAATGATATCTAGTAAACAAAAAAGCATGATGGCTCCACTTAGATTGTTTTCTAGACCAGCTTCTAATCGTTCGAAAGGGAATTCGTTACAATCCGAGCAAACCCTCTCGGATCAATCCGAGTTAAAGTAAGTTGAATCAAGGCGAGGAAGCTCGGTGGAGCTTTGATACCCAAGGCCTCACCGCTATTACAAGGCGGCGCAGTCACGCATTCAACTTCACGAAACCATCATGAACTTCGAAGTATGCTAAAAGAGTAACCAATATTTTTCGAGCGACTTTCCTACTAAGCTCGTTACCCTATAGGTCTCGTTCTATTCAAATTTTAAGGCTTAGGTTCGCGTTAAGTATTGTTTTCCTAAGGCGGGCAAGAAGAGAACGGTGATGAAATCCGAACCCTTATCTTATATGGCCAGTCCTTGCCCTTTACTAGGAAATTAAAACAGCCGTTTTCAAGTCCTCAGCATATATTCACACGAAGGAAGACAATAATCTCTGGCAGGGGATTCGCGAGTGTTTCGACAAACTTACCTCCCGTACCAGACGGGGGATGAACCGTTGTAGTCGACTCGGGCCACGACTCCTATGTCATGTACGAACCCGAGGGGCCGAGGTGATATCGTAATCACCGTCCTTCTCTGCAAACAGTTTGATATTTAATACTACCCTTCCGTAGGGTTTAAAAATAAAAGAATGTCCAAGTCCAAAGTCCAAGTCCAAAAAGTAAAAGTGCAAAAGAAAAGGAAAGTCTTAAAAAAAATAAAATAAAATATCTCTCTTTTTTTTTTTTCTCTCTTTTTATAAAATATAAAAAATCTTCTTCTTTCGCTCCTTTCGCTTTGTCTTTAACTCCAAATCTTTAAGTATCCACCAAAAGCTTTGGAAAATTTTTCTTTCGCTCCAAATCCCAAAATCTGAAAGGAAAAGACAAAAACCCAAAAACGTAAAGAAGAACAAATAAATAAAACCTAAAAGAAAATCTAAAAACTCTAGCCTAAAGACAAGCCCGCGTCGGCGGCGCCAAAAATTGATGTGACTCAATAATGTTGTAGTAAAAAGGTTCGTTGAGACTTGTGAAAGCAAAAGATTTTAGACTTATAAAAATTAAAAATAAACAAAACTTAGCTCAAAATTGATTCAATATATGAGAAAATAACCAAGACACTGATTCCACTATTACACACGAATAATTTATGGTGAATAACACAAAACTCTAATTATCTTTTTTTTTAAATCCCTTGTTTCTTAATTCACAAATAATCAGTCAAATTCTCAAAAATTAATTGTATCCCTAAGCATAGATTATCTTAATACAAAGCATAACCAATCTAATTGAATCACAACTAATGAAAAGAATTTTGCAAACAATTAAAACTCTGCAAAAGCAGTGATTGAGTGAATTTTTTATTATAAATTAGAGAAAATAAAATAGTTACCAATTATTCATGCGTAAATAGCTTCCTCATTGCCTTGGTTGTGGGAGAATTAGTCACTCATCATGTTGGAAACACGCTCAAAAGTCGATTTCATTGCTCAAAAATGGTTTACAAATGATGAACAAAGGAGAAATGATGAAAACCGGGTTTGCAACAGTTATAGTTGTTGCAAACACTGTTACAAAATACGATAGAGATAAAGTGCTGCTGTTACGGTAGCTGCGACCCACGTTTGGTAGTCGTTTTTCACTGTTGAAAAACAACTGTCTTCGATAGTCTATTCTTCACGTTCTTCAGAGATGCAGCAGCAGAAATGGTGATTCTGCAACTCGATTTTCTAAGCTCTGTAATACTCTAAAATCTCCCAAACTCTCCGTATCCGTTCTATGACCTCCCAGCACCTATTTATAACCTTTTTGGAGCAAGAATAACTCCTCATTAATCCAAGAAATCTTCCCATTACTCGGCAGCAATAATATTGTTCTCGGGATATATTCTTTCCATTTTTTGTATCAAGCACGCGTATCTGACTACTGATTCTTACTTATTTAAATCCTACACGCTTCTGCAGAGACCCAGCTCAATCCAAACACGATCAGACACGCTGTAATCCCGTGTTTTTCTTCCCGTGCACAACTCCCTGTTTTCTTCCAACACGAGTTATCTAGACAAATTTGGAATTTAATCGACCCATACCAATCTGTTAGGCCCAAAGGAAGATACCCAAACAATCTCAGCCATTTAGTCTCACTGAAACACCTTCAAATTTTCATTCTTAATTTTTCCCGTCAAAGAGCTTTTTTTTCCCGCCAAAACACATTTTCAAACAAAGGAGAAGGTCACCCCTTATCCAACAGCTGGGGGTGCGAATATCAGTTGGGTGCCCCTTAGTAATTGGGTTACCCCTTATCCAAAGTGGGAGTCCGAATAGCAAATGTCCTTCAGGGGTGTTCCGAGCAACTTTTTTTGAATTTTCCAACAATCTTTATTTCCAAAAAATACCTACAAACACACAAAACACCATAATAAGGACAAAAACGAGTACTAACAATACGAAACATTGAGGACAAATTAGACACATAAATGCGTCTATCAGTAACCACTGTTGAATCTTTTGATGATGAATTGATGAATAAATTCGTCCCTATGAAAATTCAGGGATCGAATTTCCGAAGATTTTTTTTACTGATCCTTATTATTTTTGGTTTTTCAGATATGGGAGAAAGAGCTTTGAGTTTCCATACTGTGTTCGATTTTTATCAGTTGTCTTATTAGAAAGAGAGGAAGAAAACCCAATGGCTTGATTGCAAAATAAAATAAAAATGGATTGAGGAGGGTATTAGTGGAAATAATCCACCTAGGAGCGATAAAATTTCATTCCCAAAAATTTTTGGTTTCCCAAAGATAATAGTATTTTAATCTTATTAATTTATGCCCTGGTATACAAGTTAACATTTGCCTTAGAGAATATATTTGATTTACTAATTTTTTTTCCTAATATGCAAAGATAAATGTTGAAGGCTCTTGATTCTTGCTTCATTAGCTATAGTATCCGCTGCCGAATTGTATTTTGTTGCTAATGTATCTTACCTTAGCTTGTGGAAGAGTACCCAGAGTTGCATCAACTTCTTTAAGAACGCGCAATTGGGGGATAGAGGAAAAAGACAAAAATTGGATCCAAATATCAAATCAGGGTCACCCCTTATCTAAGTATTTTTTTTTAAATCCTAATCTACCCTTCAGTAATCAGGTTTAGTGTTTAATAATAATTAGTAAAAATCTTAAGTATTTGTTAAATGATTAGTATGTATTTGTATTTGGGTGAGTGAGATAAGAGTAGAAAGATGGAAAAAAAATTTGAGAGGGAATTTTTTTTGGTGAAAGAGGAGGATGATTGTGAAGAGAGAATTGCTGCTAAGAGGTTGAAAATTTGATTTTTTTTTTCTTTGAATCCACCATTGTTGCAGCTGAAATGGCTCTGTGCCAGCATTCTATTCAACCGAAAAAACCATGCCGGCATTTGTTGGAAATTTTCATAAATGTTTGCCACTATCCGGGGGGTCTCGTAACAAAATTTTCTGGTTTTGATCTTCAAAACCTTTTTTTTTGTTTTAATCAGTCCACTGCCGGCACATTCAGTTAATTCTCGAGCATGCCGGCATAGTATGTTGCTAAAATGTCTATGCCGGCACATAATGAAAAGTATCCAGAAAATTGATTTTTTTTTCACTTGACTACCGGCATTGATAGATATATATCGAGCATGCCGGCATTTAGTTCCGGTATTGAATTCATCACTTCCGGCATGGTCTTCATCACTTCCGGCGATGTAAAAAAATTTATTTCCGACATGGTCTTCATCATTTCCGGCGTGGTCTTCATCACTTCCGGCGTGGTCTTCATCGCTCCCGGCATGGTCTTCATCACTTCCGGCGTGGTCTTCATCACTTCCGGCATGGTCTTCATCACTTCCGACGTGGTCTTCATCACTTCCGGCGTGGTCTTCATCACTTCTGAATGTGAAAAAAAAAATTTGTTTTCAAAGTGAGGAGCCGACAGATAAGGAGAAGAGAATTTGAAAGGGAGTGGGGAAAATTTAGAATTTGAAAGGGAATGGGGAACATTTGGGTTTCAAAGCTTTAACCCTAAAAGAGATTAATAAGAAGTGGAGATGGAAATGGGGGATATGATTTTGTTTTTTGATTTTTATTTTGAGGGAAGGGTACTTTAGTATTATTTTTTTCCCCAAAAACACCCCTTAGCAGACACTATTGGTTGGGGGAAGTAATTCATATCCCCCAATTAGTTTTCATATCCCCCAATTGTGGGTTCTTTTTTAATTGTGTTTTCAGCTTCCCAAAATATTTCCTTACACTTCTTGTTAATGTAGTCAGCAATACCTTTGTAATTTGTGACAATTGATACACTAGATAGAATATTATTTGTTAACCAAGAAGTAGCTTTTAACATTGCTTTGCTTCTGCATGAACTAGTGTCATTGCTTTTTCTGAGCCGCTTCTATATGCATGAACTCCTCTTGATCTACTGAAAATAAAATAAACACGAATCCCATTGATAAGTCTTCTTTCTTGAAAACAGCATCTATAAATATTATCCAATCCGTGGTTAATGACGCCCAATTTGGAGTTGATAAAACTCCATTTTTAGATAAAGAATCTCTCGGTAGCGTAATTGAAGATGTTGAGTATAAAAACTTGTTTATCTGCTCTATCAACGTTGTCGGGTTTGGATCATTTATTTCAAAAACGACTGAGCATTTGTGCTTCCAAATAAACCAGAGTATGGTAGCAACTTTATCTGATATTTGAGCAGTATTCGGATCTTATATCCAGTTTTTGACCGAGTTACTTATTGAGTATATGAAAGGTGGGTTGTTAACATGGCTTAAAGATAAACCAAACCAAATGGCTCTCGCAAATGGGAAAAATCTAAAACGATATTGTTCGTTTTCTTGTACTTGAGAGTTAGACATCTGACAGTATGCTGAGATGTTGGTCATATGTGCTTCTAGTCTACTTGAGGTTGGTAAAGCTTTCTGAACTAATTTCCAAATGAATAATTTGATTCTTGGAATTGCTTTCATTTTCCATAATTTCTTCCACGGAAAATTATCTATAATGTCATTCTTGTTCCTGACTTATAAGAAAATTGTATATATTTTTCGCTGAAAAAGCTCCTGAAGAGTGATGCCTCTATTTGATCTTATCTTTATCTCCGCTTTGGGTCAAGATTGCAAGGATTTTTTTCTTTAACGGCTAGAGTGAAATAATCGTCTAATTTTTCACGATCCCAAGTATTTTATGGTGTAATTAGCTCTTTTACCAGTTTTGGGAGTTGGTCCACTCTATCCGATGGTTTTTGAATTATATCTTCATTGGGAACACATATGTCTTCCCATATTTTGGTTGATTCCCCATTTTTAATTTGCCAAACAAAGTTACCTTTTATAAGATTCAAGCCTTTTTGGATACTAGTCCAAATCCAAGAAAGGTTAGAATTTTCGCAGTTTGTGAAACTGTATGCATACTTTCCTGTATGTAGATTTTACGTAATTCTATATTTCTCTTTAGACCAATTCGAAATATTCCCAAATAACATCAATGGCACATATCATTGTTCCAGGCTATTTTCGAATGATAATCTTGAATCATAATTTAGATTATGAACAATAAACTGTCCTTAACCGAAATTCATCAAGTATGAACAAAAGTTCATTAAGCTTAATCATGTATATTTCAAGAACTAATTACCAAGATAAACTTGACTCGAAATTCTTGATATGCTACTATAGTCCAATTAGTTATGCGAAAACGTCTCATAGATAAAAAGATGAATATAACTTGAGAAATAGGTGCTTCAGACCACTTACCTTTTGTTGCAGAAGTTCTCCAAAAGCTTCGGTTGATCTTCTCCTTCAAACGGTAAATGCAATGATGACTGCCGTGATATCCATTTCTCAACTACACTCTTATCCTGATCCGAGACTTAACTAATTGTATACTAGAAATCAAATATAGTTTTGACAACATGCTTGAGATAGAAACACTTGTGAGTTCGACCGAGCAATGCTCGAACAGTTTATTCTTCTTAAAAATTTAACCTGGCGCATGCACTTCATTTTGTAGTCACTGCGGTAGCCGACTAATAGTATTACTTGTAATATTATCTTGGAGATCTATATTTCTATATTTCTCTCTAGACCAATTCGAAATATTCCCAAACAACATCAATGACACATATTATTGTTCCAGGCTATTTTCGAATGATAATCTTGAATCATAATTTAGATTATGAACAATAAATTGTCCTTAACCGAAATTCATCAAGTATGAACAAATGTTCATTAATCTTAGTCATATATATTTCAAGAACTAATTACCAAGATAAACTTGACTCGAAATTCTTGATATGCTTACGATAGTCTAATTAGCTATGCGACAACGTCTTATAGATAAAAAGATGAATATAACTTGAGAAATAGGTGGTTCAGACCACTTACCTTTTGTTGAAGAAGTTCTCCAAAAGATTCGGTTGATCTTTGCCTTCAAACGGTAAACGCAATGATTACTGCCGTGATGTCCATTTCTCAACTACACTTTTATCCTAATCCGAGACTTAACTAATTGTAGAATCTAATCAAGATATACTTTTGACAAATAAATTTGACAACATGCTTGAGATATCAACACTTGTGAGTTCGACCGAGCAATGCTCTAACAGTTTGTTCTTCTTAAAAATTTATCCAGACGCATGAACTTCATTTTGTAGTCACTGCGGTAGCCAAATAATAGTATTACTTGTAATACTATCTTGAAGAGGAGAGTAACCTAATTATGCAAAATCTCTTACCTCCGCTAGTTTAAGGACTTTTGTGGGATCAAGAAGAGCCTAGATAGTACCGTTGGTGGGAAAATATAATTTGCATTGTTTATAGTTTTTAATTATTGATTTGATTGACTAACGGTTGTTAAACCTTGATTCCACCTAGTTTGATTATTCTTGAGAGCCTTGTCTTCTAACATAAGGTCACTCAAACTAGATCAAGGATTTACGGTCGTTCATATCTGTTTTTAGAGATGGCGATATACTTATGATCATCCATTGTCAACATACTAACATCTATACATAATCGTTCATAAGTGAAATCAAGTTTATTTGTGCAGGTACATAGAAGATATTGAATATTTGAAGACAAAAAGATTTCTTATTGGTTTCTGATCTTTGTGATTTACTTTGTGCACATAATTGATCGGTTGGTATCAGGCTTAGATTTGTTTATCTTTTGATATATATCTTATTACTAGTCATATATAACGAAAATCTATCATTTGGTGGTCTTTTTCAGGATCTGATATGATAGTTTGTATACCTAGATCTGATTATCTTGATAATCTAGATATTGGTTGATCTAATCCAACCAAAGGAGTTTATTAGATTAAATTGAAGAACCTTTGTTTCACTCAACATAAATCTCTGATTTACTTCATGAGATTGAGAAAACAGTTACCGAATACAGATTAGTCCTTTACTGTTTCGGAATACGATCCAAAGGAGTTAAGTGTAAGAATCCTTCACAACTTGTGAAGCAACTTAAGATAGTGGACTTTATCTTATGAATAACGTTTGTTGGCCAGATTGGTTGAAGGCGCAGGGATACTGAGGAAACTAGGTAACTTGGGGTAGTTTACTTGGTCTCAACTGTACGAAATTGGTTGTGGTCTTTGTATAGCGGCTTAATTCTGAGAGTATTCAAAACTGGACAAGGTCCCAAAGTTTTTCTGCATTTGCGGTTTCCTCGTTAACAAAATCTTGTGTTGTGCTTTTACTTTAATTTCCATATTATAATTAGTGTTTAAGTTATAATAAAGTACTTGTAAGTTAATCCAAACTATTGGGTTTGATCCCTATAGTTAGGTTTGGTTCCGGACTTATACTATATACCAAGTGTATACCTTGTGGTTGTTATTTTCTTAACAATCTTTGTCTATATTAGATCACTGATCGTTGTCGTAGGCGTCAAAAATAAATTACACTTTCTTACTACTCAAAATATATAATGAAGCAAGGGCAAGAAAGGATCGTTCCCACAGAGAGGTCTTGATTGTCAATATGTTTCGGTTTCCTAAAAGTAACAAGGGGGTTTTCTGATTTTTATAAACTAAAATAAAATAAAGGCAAAACAATAAAAAGTAAACACTCAAATCAAGGATGTGAAAATATTGGATAAAGGTTTCATCTTCAATTGTAAACAAGTTTTGAATGTATGATTAGAATTCGTATTTAATCTCGCTATCATCAAAAGCACTAGAATACCTTATTGCAAGAATACTCCGTAAATTTCCTAAGTCATCAACACACACATTAGAGCTGCGTACGTGAATTCTACCTAAAGAATAACCTAACGCCTTGCGCTAATTCAGTTCAATTCCTAGGAGCATTAAGTTTCAGAAATAGGCTAATCAATGCAATTGTAATACATTGCGCACACAATTCGAACAAAGGTCAATTTTTACATATAACTACAAGGATGTATCACTACAAACCATAATCTTATCATGCTACTCGTATTCAAGGTTATCGCTCGATGATGAACCCTAAATTAGCTATAGATATGGATGTGAGTTCAATCAATTCTAGACTTAACTAAACAAACATTCAATCATATTGCAATACATCAATCATGCAATTATTATAACCCGTAGAAATCAAACGATAATAATGAGAGAAAACTAATTCATAATTAAAAATCATAACTTGGTTGCAAAATACAACTACATCTTTAACCAATAAAAATAAATCAACTACTTGGGTTTTTGGAAATCATCACAAAGAGTTTAGAAGAATCTATCATGTGAAACCCTAGAAAACAAGTAGAAGCCTCCCTAATGGAGATATTAGGTTTAGAGAAAGAGTTTTCTATTTATATGCTTCTCCCATTCCAAAAGGATACTCTTTCCAATATTATGTCTTCTCAAAACCCATCTCCAATTAGTCCACCAAGCCCATGTATGGAAAATACCCGTGTGAAAATCTCTGTCCAAAATTGTTCGACGAAATTGCTGACGTCATCGCCGGAATCCGGTTACCGGGAAACTGACTCTGGCCGCCTTTCTCATCAGAAACTGTCACTAGCAAGTGCATACTTCCAGCAGCTCAACTTTACTTCCCCTCAGTTCAAACATTCACAAGAAACCATCTAACCCAACTTCTTATTTCTTGCGAAAACGTACCCAAAAGCGTGACTCCAAACTCATATATGCCGCGGCCGACTCTTGCATTCGACTCATACCCCCTTCATGATTCAGTGAAACTTTACAATCCCCACTTTCGGTTCCAAAATCCGACAACCGGTACTAGTACCACCATCTGGCCATTCTTACTGCATTTTCACATTGTTTCTGCGGAATTTCAAACTGGTACATGCATTCACTATTTCCTGGCTCAGGCCACACTCATAGCCACTGTATCACTTCCGTGTAGCTTCAAAACCAACACCACCTGCCCTGTAACTCATACATACTGGGGCACGACAATCAACAGCAGCAACTACTTCTCTTGCTTGATACCAGCAGCATAACCACCTCCAGCATCTTCATAACCTGCAATTGCTCCTTGCACTATAATCTTCCGTTTCCTGTCTCCTAATGCAGCTCGAACTCTTGTAGACATCCATGGAAGCAGCACCACCATAATCACGATAGATTGAACTCAAAGTCATCTCAACCTTCTCTTCATTCATTACAGGCCAAAGAAGAGATAAGCATCACCAGCTTCAGCTCAACCACCTGCGATGCTCATTTAAATCCACATTGTTCACAACATTATTCTTAATCGCAACCCCTCGGAACAATTTCCTGCATCTTGAGCCGCTTCTGTCACTTGCAATTTCAGCTCTTGTGCAGCTTCAACTGCCGTTTCTTGACCTAGGCACAACACAACCAACATCAGTATTATCATCTCTTTCTTCTCTTGACGTAAATCACCACCAGGACCAACCATTTCTTCATCTGTGTCAGCTCATACCCACACAACCAATTCATGAGTAACCACTGAACTGCAGCTTCACTGTCTCCAGTACCTGCAACAACCATTCAATCCATTCTACAACTTCACATGCCACCAAATAGTAGCTCTTACCCATAAACATCAACCACCACAAATTTCTTCTTCATTTCCCTGTTGAACAACCATCTTCATAACCTGATTTCAGTTCACCTACTGCATTTCATTTGTTTCTTGACTCAAATACTGCTGCAATATCTGCTCTGCAGATTCAATTCTCAACTCAAAACTTTTCCATTTGCATCCATTTCAGACCACTAGAGCAGCACTCATTCTTCCATGTATATCAGTTCTCCTAACATTCATCTAAAGTCAGGACCATCAGGACCATTAACCCATGAACACACTCACAACTAACAACAACAGCATCTTGAATCTCCACCTTCCACTTGAACTCAGCTAACTCCATGTCTTCAATGTGAACTCTCATTACATCCCAGACTCATTCTAATCCACAGCAGCAACTAGGTTGTAGTGTAGCTCGCTCATCATAAACCCATTAGCACTCTAGCTACAGCAGCACCAATTCCTTCTTTGCAATTTCACTATCCCCACATATTGCAGCAACAGTTAACCCAAGATTCAATTTCAACTTGTAAACAGACTACAGAAAACCACAAATTCACTCCAAACTCAAATTCGAGTTTTACCCATCTTTCTTCTTCATTTACCAGCTGAACGTCGATCTGTATTTCTTCAAAATCTTCACAAATTCACGGCATCTCAGTTCTTCATCCTGCTATCTTGGTTTCATACAGATTAACCCCATTTCCTTATATAAGTAGACAAAGTAGCTTCACCAGATCTTCTCAATAGTTTGTCTTAATCTGATTCGTTTTCATCAGCAGCCTTATCTCTTGATTTCAACCTCCATGAACCACCAGCAGCAGGAACAAAACGAATGGAAGAGAAAGAAAATGTTGTCTGAAATTCCCAATTCGACCTAATCAGGTCTAATAGTATGGGACGGCTATCAACATCCCTGGGTGCTTTTAGCAATTTTCATTAAACTCCAACTGGTTTCCCCTTATCTTTGACTGGGCTCCGGGTATTGCTCGCCTGTCAAATGATCTTTTTGCTCCAAATGGATGGTTTCTTCTTCTTTGCTCTTAATGACTCGAAAACACCTATAAAACTCAAAAGCAAATATAAGATACATAATTCACAAGAAACTCGCAAAGAAAGCATAAACAATAGATATAAAATTAGGTTTTTTACAACACCTATCAATCACGCAAGGTATTTGTCATATAGGTTGATATCTAAATTGTGGTGTACTTGGTACCCTCGTCATTTCAATATGATTCTTGGTGTCAAACATGTGAATCTCTTGACCAACTTCTTGTCAGTCACTTCATGAAAATCATTACTTGTTTTTGTCCTTCTGATACTGCTTCTTTTATTCGAAGTATTCCATAATGTATGCCAGATTCTGACAATGTATATATTTTGGTTATTTATGATGAAACTGAAATGCATAGCACACTTGTGTTTATGGAAGCTTGGGCCTCTCCAGGTCCAGGTGGGTTCCAAGCTGGATTTTACCAAACTCAATGGTCAATGGTTAAAGTTGATGTGTGCAAAATGATTCAAAACTTTTTTCACTCGGGATTTCTTTCAAAACAGCTCAATGTGACTGGATTTTTTAAATTTCAAAGAATACAACTCCCCACAAGTCAGAGGATTTTAAACCAATAGCACTTTGCAATGCAGTTTATAATCTTAATTCAAAAATCATTGCCAGAAGACATTGATTTGAAAAAACATAATTTCTCTAACGCAAACAATTTATGTACCTTGGATTTCCTTTTTTCATCAGCGGAAACAATAAAGTACTCTTCTCAATTCTAGTGAACAAAATGAAATCTAAGTTATTTAAAAGGAGAAAATAAAATCTTTCTCAAGCAGGAGGGTCCGTTATGGTCAAAATTTTCTTTAAATTTATTCTTGTGCATCATATTATTTATTTTTAAACTACCTCGCATATTTATCAAAAGCTTGAAAAATGTTTAACAAATTTTTTAGAGAAACAAAGAAACAAATAAAGGCTTACACATAGTCGATATATATGTACATAAACGTAAAGAAAAAGGTGGCATCTTGGTTTCAGAGATCTTCATTTTCTTTAAGAGGGCTCTCTTAGCTAAATATGCTTAGAAATTGTATATTAAACCTGGAGATATATGGGTTAGTTCGGCAGATTCGAAGGACTATGTAGTATTTTACATTTTATAAAACAAAAACTATCACATGTATCACATATATTTTTTAAATATAAAAAAATAGTACATCAATCGTATATGAGAAATAAAAAAATAGAATACTTATATTATATGATATGTTTCTTAAGTTACCCGTACAAAATGTTTATTGTTAATAATAGCACAAAAAAAAAACGAAAAACAAATAACTATTATTAGTAGTACTTTCTCGTGGTGTTTAATTTTCCATAATTATAAAAAGGCAAAATAAGACTAAACCATATAATTACGAAGATACTTTTTTTTGTCCCTTCATCTTTTGGGTCTAGGGAGGTCTACCACCCATTCCTTCATGCAATATTTTCTTAAAAGAGGTATCATCCCAGCGTATGACCCATTTGGAAGGTCCGCAAATGCGAGTCCAATCAACCAACGTGGTATCCGTGACAATGTACTGCATTTGAAGATTTCTTTATAAAGTTAGGGTGTGCATGTATGATGCCCCGATCAAACAAGCAAGTGAAATGAAAACTTTGGAGAATATTGTCATGACTTGTCTAAAATTATATGAACCAATAGAGTATAAAGATCACCAGTAATTGTTGAGACAACAATTCTGCGACACAAATATAATCGTCTCCATAGGAATTATAAATTTTAAAATTTGAAATCGTCAATAACTATTGAGATAAGATTCATACGATGTGAACATGATTCTTGAGATAAGAATTATAGGTTTCAAAATTTGGAAATTGGTGCCTTAAAAGATGTCAAAAGGAAAGTGGTTAATATTATTGTATTGGAAGATTGGACGGATGACTAAATATCCAACAATGAGGCGTTACGATATTACCGATGTATATATACATTCCTAACCTTGCATTGCATAGTTTCAAATGTTAAATAGACAAAGTCCATATATTTGGGTATGAATTTGTAGAGGATTGGGCATGGGCAGATACTTGTTGAGATAGCAAGTATATTAATTGCCTACAAATTTTGGATATCTTTATCGAATGCAAGTCTGTAATGACTTACTGTGAAGTAACCGTAAATGTTAATTATGAACATTACAAAAGCATTACAAAAGTTTCAATTGTTTTTATGAAATCAAATAAGAACATTTTTAATAATGTTGTCAAAATTGGTTGCATATAACGGGAAAGAATGGCTTAGAACCTAACTTATACAATTCCACTTTAGAAGGATAAGGTTTATAATGTCCCTAACAAGACTTGTAATGAAAAGTAAAAAATACACATGTTTTAGACTTTGAACGGTAAGAAAATTACTTTGGAGAAGAATAATTGTTGTTAACCATTGAAACGAAGAAGAACTAAGTAGACCCATTTACGAGGAGTCTCCCATAAGAAATGATTTCAATAAAGTATACCTTAATGAGGCTAAAGTATGTGAAAAAAGGTTGATCGCTCATAACAAAAACTAACGTATGTTTTTAAAAGGATAAAAAAGATTCAAATGGTACCAATAAGTTATGGAAGTAATACATGAATCGCATATGATTCAAATGCTACCAACAAGTTATGGAAGTAATACATGAATCGCATATGAGAAATAAATTTATTTAGAAGACTTATATTATGTGAGATATTTCTTAAGTTACCCATACAAAATATTTATTATTAATAATGCGAGACCAACACTTTTAAGAGCACGAAAAAAACTAAAAACAAATAAATGTTATTAGAAGTACTTTCTCGTGTTAAAGAATCAGTTTTCCACAATTATAAGAAGACGAAATAAGACTAAACCATATAATTAAGAAGATATTTTTTTTTGTCCCTTCATCTTTTGGGTGTAGGGCGGTCTACCACCCGCGCTATTTAAAAGACAATCCTAGTTCCTAAATTATTATTATCGTATTTACATAGGTTCGCCAATGATAAGGGACATGTCTTATCTAACAGAGGAACGGTGAACTAGGAATTTTTTTTTTTTTTTTTACAATCAACATATTTCAATTCATTTAAATCAAAACAGTGATTACATGTTCACTTACAAAATAACAAAAACATCAAAATAAAAGATAATCAAGACCCTAATACTAATAAGGACATCAATTACAAGTAGATCGCAAAAAGAAAGAGCAATAAACTGCAAAGATATCCAATTTCTTCTTATGTATAAGGGAGATATGATGGTATATCCGGAAATGATTTCCGACCATTTAATCAGATTGTAGTTTTCTTCGATAAGAGATGCTCCTAAAACAAAGGAGTAATTTGCCCATGAATTTGTCGATCCACACAAACACAGATGCTGAATGAAAGCGATGTAGTGATGAACGTCGATGTTTTTGAATCGAGATAAGCAAGCCATGAACCAGCCATTAAAATTTGAAGAACTTTCCCCACAACGATGAAGAAAAATCGCCCCAAAACGGCGAAGAAATATGTCAAAAAAACACCATAGACGATGTAAAAACTTCTTATTCATTGCCTACTACCAAAAACTTTGAAAGAAAAAAGAATTCATGCTCAGATCTGTTCCAAAAGGACCAAATATGAGCAAGGAAGCTCAAAGGGTTTTTTTTTTTCCTTTTGAGAAAAGGAAGAGAAAGAGAGAATATAACTTAAGTCTCTAATTGTCTATGAACTGGGAATTCTAGAGACTCTTATAGTATAGTAAGATCTCTTGTTAGTGTATCTAGTTTCAACTTTGCACTTTCTAAACATCCTTATTATTCAATAGAGACTTTCAAAAAAAAATCCTAGAAATTCCCTGTTATTGGATGTTAACATTGAAATGAAGGATTCGAGTTGTAGAGAGATTTTGAAAGACTTTTTAGTTCAAATAGGCTTGAAAGAAATCTCTCCCAAATAGGTGATATTTTGAGAGACTTTTAGATTTTTCTTATTTTTTAAAAATATTTGAATAATTATCTCCAAAAATACTAACGAAATGATAGCATATATTGAGGAAAAATGTGATAACTTTTCAGCTTTCATACTGCCCTAAGACATAAAACATTTAATTATAAATTGAATTTCATCAATAATCATGTTAATAGAAAAAATGAATGATCTTAAATTATTATTTTGGTCATTATAAAAATTGATACTATTTTATCTCTATAATATAGTTTTAAAAATATTTGAATAATTATCTCCAAAAATACTAACGAAATGATAGCATATAATGAGGAAAAATGTGATAACGTTTCAGCTTTCATACTGCCCTAAGACATAAAACATTTAATTATTAATTGAATTTCATCAATAATCATGTTAATAGAAAAAATGAATGAGCTTAAATTATTATTTCGGTCATTATAAAAATTGCTATTGTTTGACCGTAAGTTTTTATCTCTATAATATAAAAATATAAATATATATATATTTTGGTGGTGAAAACTATATTTTTATTATTTGGTCAATATTTTTGTCTCTATGATATGCCAAAAATCTCTTATTAAATTCATCGAGAGTCTCTCGAGTAATACTTTCTTGCATTCTCTCAAACTACAAGTCGTTTAAAATACCCACGAATCCTAAGTAAGTATCTTACAAACATTATCGATTGAAATGCATAACTTTTGTATAAATCAAAAAGAACAGAACAGTGAAATGTTTTTTCAATTCTAAGGGTTGTAGTCTTATTTGATTTCAAAAAGAGACAAATAGATCAAAATTTTCAAATTACTGAACAAATAAATGACTACTAAGTTAGTTTTTCTTTTTCTAACTCAACTAATTAGAAACTGACTCATCTAAATATGACTTATTACGTTGTTTTTTTTTTAAAGAAAAGGGAAAAATATATTAAGAGCTTCATTCATCAAAAGTTGTTATCAATAACAACATTCCAATTACAGATTAGAGTACTTAGTGAATAACCCTCAAAGAGCTTAGTATGCACAAACCAATTATACATAGTGCATTTTACAGAGATAATAAGATGTTCCAATCTTCTCTTCTTATTGTTGTAGAGTCTGCAATTCCTCTCCTTCCAGATGTTCCACCAAATTGCAAAAGGAAGAATTCCCCAAATTTTCTTCACCATTGAGTTACTTTTTTTATTCCTCCACTCCCAAATGTTTGATTTCACACTCTCAGACAAGACCCAATTAACACCAAAACTCTCCATGAAATAATTCCAAAGTTTTATGGTTTTAGTACAGTGCAGAAACAAATGACTTTGGGATTCTTCAGTTGAAGAGCAAAGAAGGCAGTTACTATCATTTACTAAACCTGCTCTATGAAGAATATCCAAAGTTGGAGCACCATTATGGCAAAGAGACCAGACAAGGAAACAAACTTTTAGAGGTATCTTAGGATTCCAAACCTGCTTGTGAGGAAAAAAATAAGAAACCATCAACATCAAGAGAAGAATAACAATTGGATACTGAGAATTCAGTATCAAAATCCCATTTCCTTGTATCTTTAACCATACAATTCTGGATGTCATGAGAAAAGCCATCAAGTAAATTAATAAGATGAAATATTTCACCAACTTCGGCTTCCTTCAGTTCTCTTTTGAAGTCAAAACTCCAAGAACCTTGAGAATTAATCATATCACTAACAGAAGCTAATCTGTTTTTAGAGATTTTGAAAATAGAAGGGTAACTATCTTTAAGAATAACACCTCCTATCCATTTATCCATCCAGAACAATATGCTCTTACCATTCTGAATTATCAGTGAGGTGTTATCTTTGATATAGTCTCTATCTTTGAGTTGGTATTTGGAAGAAAAAAAAGAGTTTGGATTACCTCCAAATTTCTCAAAAGTTAGCTTTCTCCATAGAGCCGCATTTTCCTTGTCGTATCTCCAGATCCACTTACAATGAAGGGCCTTGTTTACAAGCTTCAGCTTCTTAATTCCAATACCACCATTGAATTTTTGGATATTTGCTTTTGACCATTTCACCCAGCTTCTCTTATTAGAGTTATTTGAAGAACCCCATAAGAATCTTCTCCAGAGTTTTCACAACTGACATAGGCATCTGAAACAAAGACAAGTAATAAATAGGCATACTTGATAGAACACTATTTATTAAAATCAGTCTCTGTCCTTTTGAGAGATATCTCCTTCTCCAAGTACTCAGTTTCTATTGGCATCTAGCAATCAAAACATCCCAGACAGCTTTAGTTTTGGACTTGCTTCCAAGAGGTATTCCAATATAGTTTATTAGAAATTCAGCAACTTGACAACCAAATATTGAAGTACAAATGGATCCATTATTCTCATCTCCAATGCCCACAACTGCACTCTTACTAAAATTCACTTTTAAGCCAGTCACCAACTGAAAAGCAAAGAGAATGTTCTTCAAAGAAATAATTTGATCCTCGGTATCATCTGAGAAAACTATTAAGTCATCTGCAAATTGAAGATAATTAATAGTAGTTCCATTAGAAATTACTTGAAAACCAGAAAGAAGACCATTGGCAGCTGCTGCTTTACCAATCATTTTAGTTAAAATTTCTGTTACCATAATGAATAAGAAGGGTGAGATAGGATCACCCTGTCTAATGCCCTTCTGAGTTCTAAACATCTTTGTTGCTTCACCATTAATGAGAATAGAAAGTCTAGCTTGAGTGATACACCATCTTATCCAACCTCTCCAGATATTACCAAACCCAAACCTCTGCATCACAATATCCACACAATTCCAATTGATATTATCAAAGGCTTTTTCAAAATCTACTTTGCAAACCAAACCAGGTTTATTCTCTCTTATTCTAGAGTCAATAAGCTCAGTTGTAATTAGAATCCCATCACTGATCTGTCTATCATGGATGAAAACACCTTGAAAATTAGTAATGATGGAGGGAAGAACAACTTTCAGCCTATCTGCAAGCAATTTTGAGACAATCTTATAAACTCCTCCAATCAGACTTATAGGTCTATAATTGTTGAAAGAAACTGCACCATTAGTTTTGGGGATCAACTTAATATTGGTGCAATTCACTCTCCAATCAAGAGAACCTTTAAGTTCAAACTCCTTGATTACCAGCATTAAGTCAGTTTTTATTATCTCCCAAGCTGCCTTGAAAAACTCCATAGTAAAGCCATATGGCCCTGGAGCCTTATTTAAACCAAAGTGCCAAATAATATTCTTAACTTATTCCTCAGAAAAAGGTTTCTCAAGAGTAATATTATCTTGAATAAAAATTGAAAGAAAATCAATGTTGTTAAAACTTGGTCTGATTAGAAAGTCTTCTATTAATAAAGAAGTGTAAAAACTTACTGCTTCATTTGATATCTTCTCTTTATCATAACATAAAGCTCCATCTACATTCAAACAGTTGATGTTGTTACAGTTGTATTTGAATGAAGCAAGTTGATGAAGATATCTTGAGTTCTTTTCAGCATTTTTGGCCCAATTTTTCTTTTGCTCTTTGACCCCATTTTATTGCAATATTTTTTGACAAAGCTGCATGTTTAACTTTTGCTTCATTTCATGCATCATAGTATGAACTGGTAAGGTGAACATCTTCTTAATTTAAGTCCCAAGAATTGATTAACTCCTCCAACTGATCAAACTGCAGTTGCATATCACCCATAGATCTTTTCCAAGCCTTTATAAAGAATTTTAGTGACTGTAACTTCTTTGCAAAGATATAGCTAGGCTTTCCAAAAAAAAAAAAAAATCTGCCACCAAGTCTTTGAATAAGGGATGAAAGAATGATGGAGTAATAGATAATTATCTAATTTAAATGGAGCTTTGAACTTCATATTAGAATGGCATGATAGAAGAATAGGTGCATGGTCTGAAATTGGACTTTTCAATCTTGCTTGAAGAGGAGAAGGACAATGAGGAAACCAATCTTCAAATACAAGAAACCTATCAAGTCTTACCAGAATAGGAGGTTTTTGTGAATTGGTCCAAGTGTATTTACCTCCAGATAAGGGTAAATCAATCAATTCATGTCTGCTAACAAAGTTTGTAAAGAAATTAACAAAGTTTGTAAAGAAATTCCTACTTACGGAGCAACCACCTGAGCAATTACACAGTGGCGGAGCCAAGAAGTTTTGCTTGGGAGGACAAATACGCTATTAACAAATTAGTGTCGTTGTACAACATGGCGACGCGAAATTTTTGAGCGTTTTTTCATATTATTTTGGCTTCAGAAAGCATTAGTGATATGTGAAACAACGATTAAAAATGTATCAACACGAATTATATTTAATAGTTTAGATGCATTTCATTTTGTCCATACAAAATTTGGATAAACACATAAAATTCTTATCTTATTTAAGCCTAATTATTACTTTTTTTGTAGTGAAAATGATAGAGAAAGAGGCAGGGTGTCTTATTGATCAACAGCAGGGTTACATGGAACAATGTACTTTATATACATGTAGAAGGGAGACCCTAGATATCTAGCTGGGCCGCACATCTATGGGATGTGGGCCCTACAACACTCCCCCTTGTGCGCTCCAGTAGAACTTCATAAGCAGTGCTTCACGTTTAGTGCTTCGAATGTAGTTTTTCAAATGTCTTCCCCTCCTTGATGACTTGTGCCGAAATTAATTTCCTTATTGAAACTTTGACAAGGAAAAACCCAGTTGGATAAAACCTTAGTACAACTCTTCACATGTAGTACTTCACATGTTGTCTCGTATTTTACATGTAGTTCATCACATGCAATACGATCTTCAAAGATCGTCGAGTCTAAGTTAGTTGTATTGTTAAAACTTCGACAGGCTAACCCAGAGGGAAAATACCTGAACTAAAGAAAAAGAGTACAACATTAAGTAAACTTAGAACACAATTGGATGCGTATACGTTGCCTCATTAGAACCTTGACAAGGAAAACCCAGTGGGATAAAACCTTGACGAAGGGAAAAGAGTACAACGTGACAGATGCAAGTAAAGGTGATCCATTGCAGATGATCACTTGGCTCCGTCGAAGTTGACTAGTTGCTTCACAACTCCTAATGAAGAAAATCCTTGTAGGAAAGAAAATAGTCTTTGCTGGGAAATTACATTCCCGGTGTTTGTTGTTGTCTCATTAAAAACCTTGTCGAGTAACAAAACCCTGTGGGAAAAAAGTAACCTCGGTGAAGGAAAATAGTTCAACACACCATTAGATGCTCCTCCTGATGTCAGACTGTTTTCATTAGTCCAATGCAATCAAAAGGAGTTTATCACACTGTACCTTGGTGACTTGAAAGCTTATCAAACCATGTTGTTGATTCTGGAAGTTACGTTGCTTAACAGACTATCGCGTTTTATTTCTTTGATTCAGATATTTTCAGTAATATCAACACGATCTTTATGTCTTCAACGTTCAACATACTTGATGTTTTAAGTGTTGTCTCGCTAAAAACCTTGTTGAGTAACAAAACCCTTTGGGAAAAACTATTCTCGATCGAAGGAAAAAAAGAGTACAACACGGCTTCAATTTCGAAGTAAAATATGTCGACATCATATCCTTGGATCCTCCCCATGATGTCGGCATCTCCCCATGATTACTTTCAGAGTTGTTCCAGACAATTTCTTTAGTCATGTACCTTTCGAAACTGAATATCGGTAATGACCTAGAAAATAGTCTACCATATCTCCCCCTGATTACTTTCGTTGGAGAAGAGATTATTGTTCCTTCATGATCAACAACTTTTGGATTGCACTTTCATTATCACATGTCTTTGAAGGGATAAAACAAAATCATATCAATCATTAATTTTAAGTACATGATTACGTTCACTATACCATTCCAATGACGTTGCGTTGGCGCTGAGCTATATCTAGCTAACAAGTTCATTGAGGATGCAAAATTCTATCGAGTACATTATTATACCAAGTACAACAATGTGTCTATTGTACTTAGCTATGGGAATTTCATCTCCCAACACATCTTCGTCATATTCCTTTGGACGAAATGGTTACTTACTTACATTTGAACCTCGACTAATCATGGGAGTGCTATCAGGATGCATGTCTTTGTTAAATTTCCTGACAACTTTAGACATATGCAAACTGGTGGAATAATATGCCACAAGCTCAGTATTCGGTCGAGCTTTCCCCAGATTCATCTCAAATTCGGATTTCAAATAGCTTTTAAGGTATCTTATTACATCAAGAGTACCCATCATGTATGTACCATCGACATAGATAGCTACAATTCCAAATCAGGAACTTTCTTGTGAATACACAAGTAAAAATACCTTAATTGTCTATCCCCTCCAAATCAAATAGTCACTTAGACGGGTATACCACATCCGCCCGATTGCTTCAATCTATAAGTGAGCGTTCTATCTAACTGTAAAAGCACTCTGTGGTTTAGAGTCACTTGATTTGGTCAACATAAGGCTTATCAAGTACTTTTGTAAATATATTTTATCTCTTGATTCTTTCAAAGATTAGTAACAACCACATACATATGCTGCATTTCAAGTCCTTTTGAAATTACCAAGCTAACTAAGTAGCAAAACGCTATAACGTTCACTACAAGAGAACAATTCCAGGGCTTTGTGAGAGACCTCGCGCCACAAGGCGAGTCTTTATACTTTAAGATTGCTTTCTTCTCATTATGCTTTGTGACAAATTAATCATATATGTCCAATAGGTTTTACACTTGGTTGGTTAGCACTACCACACCAAATACCTATATATTTGTCAAAGAACCAAGTTTTACCTGGATTGTATAGGCCAAATATGCTCTTCATTGACATTAAGCAACAAGGAGCTTGGTTCGATCTCACCTTGCTCTGTTTCCTTAAGAAAGTATATATAAAATTAATCATCAATATGCTCGCATGATCTTTCCATTGACTCGTGCGCATTCTCATAATCCACTTGGGATGTTATTGTTCTCTGGAATCATTAAACTTCAGAGCGTCCTACAGTTTGATTCATGGACATATTCAGAGACAATATTATGAAATGATTTCTGATGATATAAATAATGTTGTGCGTTACTCACCTACTTCCTTTCTAGGTGAGCATTGATCGAACCAAGTGGTCTCTCCAACTTCCTTTATGGAGCCACGTCCTCAACCACACTTCCACTGAGTGTAGTTGCAACACCTTAGTCTATGGTGTATATCCCGTATTGAGGATTTGTAACTTTGCAGGTAGGTTTGCAGCTGGTATGTGTAATATCATCACTTTAGCAACATCAGTGTACATTCTGAAAATCAAATATTCTTTATCACTTCACATTTACACTTGTGGAGTACAAGAATCAATATGAGACATAGTGGGAACACACCACGACAATTCTCGAGAGTCGTTCCTTAGAAAATACTTTTTCTTATCTCCCTCTAACGACGGGAAGATTATGTCTGTCTCATTAAAGTGATAACCCGCAAATCTAGTATGATTGAGTAAGAGATCTCATGTGGAGTCAAAGATTTTAAAATGCGGATAATTGTTGGAAATTCTTGTCCAACATAATCACTTAATCATTTTGATGACCATCATCATAGTACGATGTGGAGTCGTAACATCTTTCTACATACATCTCTACACACACAATTCTTTTCTTTTCTTATTCTTTGTGTGAACTCTTTTAACATGAGTAGTTAATTTTATTGATTGAGGATGAATTCCTAGTTCTTAACATATGATTTAAGTTTTGTTTTCAAATTCTATCTTGAAGTTTTTCACATAATTATCGTTTGTTTTTACTAATAGGAGTGATCTTAAAGGCACATATATAGTGCAACCAAAAATGCATAAGAACACAAAATTCTTGTAATCAAAATGTCATATATAGTGCAACCTTATATCCAGTTACCAACTGGTATGCAAAGAATGGTTGACCAATTGTGGGTCTAAAACGAATAAGTGAAGATGCGTTTAATATTGCATATTCCCCAAGCAGTTAAAGGTAGGTTTGTACGCATAACCATGCCTTAGGCACCATATGTAACCTTTGATGATAGCTGATCGGTTGTCAATCCGTCAAAAATAATTTCACTTTCTTACTCACTAAATTTAAATGAAGTACAAGGTAAGAAAGAGTTCATATCCACAGAGAGGCAATTGTTGTTATGCAATTTTCAGTTTCTAAGGTAACCAAGGGGGAATGTTTGTTGTTTTAGCGAAATACTAAAGTAAAAATAAAATAGAGCAAAGCAAATAGTTGGAATAATCAATAAGGAGAAGATATTGGTCACGGGATAGTATCATTCACAAACATGTATTTTCATCAATGATTAGAATTGGTATTTTAATCTCGTATTTACTAAAAGTCCTAGGATACCTTGATCGCAAGTATAACCCGTTAATTCCTTGTTTTCATCACAACCACATTAAAAGATGCATATGTGAATTCTTCCTAGAAAGCAACCTAAAGTGTAAAAGCACAATTAGATTTAACTCCCTAAAAGCAATAAGTTCTATGGAATAAGACTAATCAATGCAAACGAATGTGTAAAAGCACTAAACGTTTTAACAAAAGTTATGATTCACTTGTGACTAGTAGGATATATCACTACAAGCACTACCCACAATTATGCTACTTAGAATCAAGGATAAACAACTTTTTCGTATTGAAAATCCTAATATAGATCTAGAGATGAACGCAAATCGGATTGATTCCGGACTCAACCTAAGAAGTATTCAAATCTTATAACACTATTAATTGTGAATCACAAACAATAAATTACTGAGACAAAACTATTCATAGATTCAAAAACATGTTGAGAAATCAACTTTTATCCCATAACCAATAATATGTTTAGCTACTCATAGCTATGGAGTTCATCATAATAATATTAATTGAAAAGAAGAAGATGAACAAAAGCAAACTCTAGAAGTGTAAACAAAACCGGCTCTCCAAAATTCCAAGAATAAGATATTAGATATGTTGTAGAAGACTTTCCCTTTTATAGATTTTCTTAACTTCTAAAATTAGGTCTAGTCTTCAAAGTCCATTAGATGAAAATCCACCAAGCCCATAAGAGAGAGAAACCCATGTAGAAAATATGTCCCAAAAGTGGTCGCCGGAAACCTGGTATTGTGGCCAGAAATTGGCCGGAAGGGTCGCCGAAAAATAGCTCAGGTGACCGGCAAAGTCCGCCCGGTCACCGGTCAACGGGTCAACTAGTCAGCTCGGCGGGTCAACCGAGTTAAGACCGATTCAGCCGAGTCAACTGACTAGCTCAGTTAGATCATGAGTCAGGCCATAGTTGCACAGGCCAGAGTTGTGATGAACCAAGATGGTGCTTCATCAGTTTACTTCAGCCATGATGGCTCTGAATTTTGTAACTCTGGCCTGCAATACAACTTCAACTCCACTGCAGTACCAGCTCAGTCCAGCTGCACCTGCAATCAAAGCCTCAACCATTTCATCCTGTTCAGTAGAAGTTACACTATGTCCTCAGCTCCATCAAATAAGAGCACCATTCTTATCATCGCTGCCAACAGCATCACCACAGGCAAGTCCATAGCTTGCCTCAACTCAAACCAAAACCCCAAGCTCAGAACCCATCAATACTGACAATTTCTTCATCACTGCAATGAATTGCAGAGTACCCACATTCATCAGCAACCACACAGATCATTGCACAACCTCATCTCATCTCCTCAGAGTCACTTTACTTCCAGTTCAAACCCTTCTGTCTGTAACTCCCTTCAGTTCACTGCCACGGCACTAACACTACTCTTTCATACCCTGCAAAACACATTCATCACAGAAGCAAGAACAGCTCCCCATTGCTTCAATTCCATTCCTTGGCAACTCCTGATTACCAGCAACAACATCAAGTTATCACCTCAGTGCACTTCATTTCATTCCAGTCACCACTTGTACCTAAACTGCAACTCAGTCACACCCTATTATCAGACCTGCACCATAACCACACTCAAGCACAGCTGCACATACACAAACTCAAGCACCTGCAAAACCATTCAATCCCAGGCCAGCACCAACTCAATCCTCCTGTTACAGCATTTATTATTCTTTCACCATGATTCTTCATGTCTGCAGAATCGAATCCAATCAAACTTCAAACCCACCTCCTTATTACTGAGATTGAGCTCAGATTCCATTGAATCTCACAGTTTACTTGAATCACCATAAGAACCCTAATTTCTCCTCATAGAAACAATAGCTTCACTGGAATCGAACCCATCCATCTCCAGTTCCTTGCTCTTAATCACCGGAAACAACTCTCAACTCTCCCGATACGAATCATAACTTTAATTTCTTGGTGAAGTTCAAACTCAACAAAATCCATCTTCAATTCGCGCATCAATTGCTTGCATCAAAGTGAGATCTCTTCTATCTTCAATTTCTTTCCTCTTGTTCATCACTTGCATTTACTTCAAGTGCAGAAAACCCATCACATCATCAGATCCATGGCGGCAACAGCAGAATTTCTTCATCTCTTCTTCTCGGTTTATCTCATCCACAACCGTCTTCTCTGAAGTTCAGGTGGAGTAAGAAGAGGCAGCAATAGGTAATGAGAAAAGAAGAAAACTTCTCTTGAATTTAGGGCTTGTAGTGATACAAAATGATATAGGCACCCAGTACATTAGTATAAGGGCCATCTTAGCTTGCTTGGCTTGTCAGTTTCAGATTACCGACAGCCCATTCACTTTCTTGCTCAACTGTCAGTTGTAGAGAGTTGACAGTCACCTCCTCGTGCAACTTAGCCCGCTCCCCTGTGAATTGAATTTTCGCCTTTTACACTCTACATGGACGTTTTCTCCTTCTTTTGCTCATAACGGCTCCATTGCACCTGATAAGCTCAAAAGTAAACATAAGATACATAATTTACAAGAAAACTCGCAAAGAAAGCGTAACTACTAGATAGTAAATTAGGTGTTTTACAACACCTATCAGATTCCCCCACACTTAGACTTTGCTAGTCCTCGATCAAATCAAACAAAACAATTCTAAAATACAT